>JBBMFX010000037.1:25055412-25073636 GCA_037832545.1 Rhabdalestes septentrionalis | reverse complement strand
GTTTGTGTGTGTGTGTGTGTGTGTGTGTGTGTGTGTGTGTGTGCGAGAGAGAGAGAGAGAGAGAGAGAGAGTGAGAGAGAGTGTGTGTGTGTCTAGTCGCATCCCTCCTCCAACATCACCCTCATGCCTCCAAACAGGTGTCGCGCTAACATGATTAGCCCTTTACAGCGGAGGTCTGGTCCTTTAACTCTCTGAGGTGTGCTAATAAAGCTAAGTGCTGGAATGAAGAAAAAGCTTCCTTTAAAACCTGCACCACTGTCCGGTGGGGCCCACCAGGCCCTTTTAAGATATTAAAGTGTCTAATGAGCGGCGTGTAGAAAAGCGTGTGGCGCAGGTAAATAAAGACAAAGCGGCTGCAGACGCACGGATCGTGCCTTTTATTAAGGCTAGATGATAAAGACCTCCTCCAGTCATATAAATGGCTTACTGGAAGAATGGGAGGAAGGTTATTCTCAATAAAACTGCCAGAGTGCCAAAGGAGCACAGGCCATACGTCTTCGGCTGGAGGTATATATCATAATGAAGGTGACTGAGAACTCAGGGTCTGCTGTCTCTATTAGCAGTAACACCGGGCTTTAGCAGGGCCCCAGTTTATCACGGGACGTCTTCTCTACATCATCTCACCATTCTCAGACCCTGTTTTACATAGCGACTCTCAAACAGGTGTAATGGGGTGACCAGCGTCGGTTGACATGAAATATTAGGAAAGCAGACACATTCAAAGCCATGCAGTATCTACTAAGTTAGTTACATTTAGATTTATGGCATTTAGCAGACACTTTTATCCAAAGCGACTTCCATTCCCTAACAGAGGTGGGACGCTGAAGGTAGGATTCGAAACCCATGACCTCTTGGTCCAGAGGCAAGTATCATATCCACTAGGCTGCAACCACTATACCAACAGTCCAGATTAAAGTCATTAAATCATTCTGTGCACTTGTGCCAGGCTGCCTCAAGAAGTAATCCTAAATGGGACGGTTGACAAGGTGAAACAATGCCATAACATGTTCAAAAGTAGTAATTAAGTAAATATAATGCAATAAATAGTGCAAAACCATATGATTTATTTGTAATACTGATAATATATCAATATCCACCTCCAGAGGTCATTTCCATAAAAAGTTTCCATGTTTGAATAATTTAATGTCCATGTATCAAGCCACACTCTAAGGGGAAAAAAACCAAAAAAACAACTGCTGTCGTTTCCAACACAGCAATGCCATTTACTTGTAAAAGGTTTATGTGGGAGTTTGGCATAATGTTAAATTGCCATAACATTTTAGGCAACAAAACGTAATTTTAATTACATGATTAAATTAAAATATGTATATATTATAATATTATATTATAGACAATATTTTAGAAAAAATAATCTAAAATAATATATCAAATAATATTATTTTAACATTTTTATATGTCATTTCAAACAATAAAACAAAACTTTAATGCCGTATTAGCAGATTTGTATCCAAATTATATATAAATGAACATTGCTTTTTACATGAAAAACATTTTAAAAGCTCAAATCAGGTGCCTAGACAGTAGGGATGAGCATAGGTCAAAATGAAAAGCCTCGTAAGGTTAAGTTTTTGAGCCCAAGTGCTATGGATATCATCACTGTGCCAGCCAGCCCCACTTCTTTGAGAGCCAGTCTTTTTGCTTAGATTATATGCTTTATTAACCACAAAAATGGTCAAAAATCTTGAAATCCAGCCACCCCGCTGGCTAGCTGAGTTTTTCCTCCAATTCAGAAACCAAAATGAAATTGAGTGTCTTCGAAAGATCTTGGCAGATCTTCAGTGCGTTCTTAGATGACCCATTTTTCTGAAATGAAGCTGATGATCTGAGCAGGACAGATCAGTCAGATTACACTTTGCTTAATAAGCCATTTGAACGCACTTTTAATTTCTATGTCTTCGATTAATTTGTCGCAGCGGCAGCAAAATGTCAGCGCTATGATGCTAAAGCTAATGATGCATGTATGGAATGGTTGTTTTCAGCCCGTCCCATTTAAAAGAATCCCCACAAACATCTGGATCGGAGCGACGCACGCCATGTGGCGCTACCCGGTGACAAAAATTGAAATTAAGTTGCGGGGGCGTCAAAAAGCCGATGTTGTGGAAGATTACGGTCTGGGGGCCGTGAGTCAGGGCTGGCTGACATTTTCGCAGCGGCACATCAGAATCATCAGCGAGCGCCTAATTCCAGTTATTATTCTGCTTCAACTGTTGCATGATGGGAACGGGACGGCCGCTGTCTGGCAGAGGATACCGAAACCGCACATTATGTCACAGCCCTGCACCCACTGGCTGACTGGGTGATGCATCCACACACCGAGCACCGACTGCTGGGTGAAGACTGACATACAGAGAAGATTCAGCATCCAGAGCAATGATGAAGCTATCTCGAACTTTCAGTATTTTCATAGATTGCCTATATATTACTTTAGATCTGCCACTGGTCATTTGAACTTCCAAAGCACACAATTACATTTCAGTATTCTGTTTGCTTTGCATTTAACTCAGTTGCACAGTTTTTGAATGTGAAAATTTGCCCTTAGACTATACTACTTTTAGTTTACAGTATATATTTATAGTTTATTAATTAATGTGTATTCTACTCTAAAATCTGGTGCCATGCTGTACCATCTCACTGTATGCATGCATACATGACATTGATAAATCTGCAGCTTTACCATCACTAACATCACTGATGATTGAACAGGGTTTTTTACAATAGCTATTATGAATATGAGTATGAATATGAATACGGATATGAATATGAATGTGGATATGAATATTGTGAAGCTTGACACATGAGACCACAATCAGCATATGATACCATTCAAACCATTCATTAAAATTGTGAGTGGTAAAGATGGAGAACAGTTTCTTTCCAGACAGCTAAATCCAAAATGAATAACCAACTGTACATCACACACACATACACACAACCACACTGAACTGCTTTCTTTCTCTACATACACACACACTAATCCACCCCACCATAAACCAAGAAAAAGTGCCCCCAACTGCCAGTGTAAATCCCTAATATTTATTTATATACTGTCATGTTTTTCAAATGCTATTTTTGCTGTTTACCCCAATCTTCACATTTCTTTTCATTTTTACTCAAGTTACAACTCTGCTGCTAGAATACAGTATGTCATAACACTGTATTCACTCATACTAGTGCTGTTAATGCTCCTTTCAACTGTATTGCATGTTGTCGTGTCTTGTAAACGATTGTACCACAATCCTAGAGGAATGTTGTTTCTTTTCAATATGTACTGTATATATGGTTGAAATGACACCTACTTCACTTGATTTGATCTGAAGTGGTGTGAAAAGAGGTCATGAAACAGGCCCTCCTGTTTGGGAAAGATGCTTAGACTGCATAATTGTACCCATAAGGGCTCAGTTCAAATTTTATTTACATGGGGCTTTCTTCGACAGGCACTTTCACAAAGCAGCTTTACAGAAATCCAGGCCCTCATCACAAGTAAACAAGCTAATAGTTTCAGAGGTAAGGAAAACCTGCCTCAGATCAAGAGGAAAATGCACTAAGAAGAACACAGACTCAAATGTGGAAACTTTTTCAGGAAAACAAGAAGAAAATCTGAGAAGAACCACGATAGAAACCAAGACTCGAAGTTGGAAACAGAAATTTAAGTTCACTGCATGTCATCATAAATTACATATACATGTTGATATGCCAGTTATAAGTAAAAGGTTGTTAATTTTAAAGTTCAGCACAGTCTTAGCTTCACTTCAACATCATCAAGCTCATGTTTGACTTGGACTGAATCAAATTCAACTGAATCGAATTGAGAAGCAAGGCAAGTGCTAATGAAACAGGGTCTCTTATTTATGAAAGCTGCACAACTATCAAAATCCTTTCTACTTATACACAATAGCACAAGTGTAAAAATGTCCTCAGAGCATGAAAAATATACATTAAAAAAGAAAACCTTTATACTATACTTTGATGTAAACGATATGGGTATTGCATAGACATCCAAAGCTGTCACACACCAGGTTTGAGTGCTGATGAGTGTTGACATCATAGAAAATGGGTGAAATGGGTGCCCTCTGGCTTTTTTAGGTCATTACTAAGGCATAAGCTTTAACCAAATTATTTTATAAAATTGTAATAATGTTTTTATTCAATAGAATCGTGCAGATATGTAAACTCATTCTGCAATGTTACTCTTATGTTGTTCAACACCTGAAAGCAAAGCAGTTAAATTCTTAAAACATCCTACAGAAAATGATCCAATCCAGTTATCTAAATTCGGAAGAGCAATAGCTGAGTGAGCTCTCCACTATCATCATTCAACTGAGGAATTAACCAGTCACGTATTTATCTAGAGTTTGTGCTGCCAATTTGTGTAGGAAGAATTTTGGACCTTGTTCCAGGTATTCTAGAAGTTCTAGATACATCACTATGCACATAAGTGGTGGTCTAGCCAATGGGGTTTTGTCAGATGATGAACTGTTTTAGCTCTATGTCAAGGCACTTTACTGAAGGAGTCCCTGTAGAAATTCAACACAAAATCTCAAACATATTTTCATCTGTCTGTTAAGCCTCAGATAAAACATAAAACCTAGCTGGATAACTTGATCTAGTACAGCCAAAAATGTTCATTTGCAAATCTGATACCTTAACATTGAATTATACCAGAATCCAATAGTGATTCTAGCAGAAATTATCACTGGCAACATTTTTCTTTGTATTTTGATATTTGTGGTTTGAACTATCTGTGGGCCTAGCTCTAATAGTCATGGTTCCCCACTGCACAAAACCTACGCATCATGAAGCTTTTGGTGCAAAGTGGATGTGTGTTAATATACAGTTTACACACACAAAGAATTGTGGCTTACAACTAAATCAATGCTCAATACATCAACAGTCATTTTACATATATGTTCCGTAACCTTTCTAATAGATTGTGTCGGGCGATACCTCTGATCTGTGAGAGGCTTTGGGCTTGTGACTGCAGGCTATGAAAGCTGCATGTCATTCTGTGCTGTTTGATGGTGTTGGGCAGATATCGATCCATGATCAGAGCATTATTAAGATGACAATAGTCTGTCGGGGTCTCTACTGTAATGCACTAAGTAGATCCATTGTAACCTGGTTACATTTCCCTCCCCTGGCGTCCCTGCTGGGCCTGGGGTGTGTGTGTAATCTTTAATGGAATCTGTGTGAAATGAAATTATGCGAGCATCAATAAGCATAGCATAATTCAAAAGGGTAAAGAGGCTTAATTTATTGGACGGGGCAGGAGTAATGGCACTGGTGTGTGTGTATGTGTGGAGTGAAGTGGGGGACACTGGGAGAGACGCACACACGTACAGACTCAATGTGTGTGTGTGTGTGTGTCTAATAAATGAATACACAGAGTTGTATTGTACTGTGTTTTATTATA
Source organism: Rhabdalestes septentrionalis (assembly GCA_037832545.1). Classification (NCBI taxonomy): domain Eukaryota; kingdom Metazoa; phylum Chordata; class Actinopteri; order Characiformes; family Alestidae; genus Rhabdalestes; species Rhabdalestes septentrionalis. The sequence goes on along the minus strand of JBBMFX010000037.1, from coordinate 25,068,205 downwards.
TTGAGTGTGAGTGTTTTGTTATAGTGTTACTTGTATAAGTGTTTTATCATAATTTATACTGTGTATATAAAAAATTAATACTTAAAGGAGAAATTCTAAATTAATTCAAATTTGTATTTGAAAAAACATTTAAGATGGAAACAAAGTCATTCTGAGAGGTTTGATGTAGACTCCATTCTTAGAAATGTACAGAGTCAAAATTGTTCTCTGGTGGTGTTGAATGGGACCATACCTCTCACAGAATATGAAGTGATTATAAATACCTCATCATGTTTTATTATGAGAAGATTTTGGTCTAAAATGTTCTTTTTGTTGTGCATGTCGGATAGATACATGCAAACTGCTCTAGTCCCTTTTTTTAACCTGGTTTTCAGTTTTGTTTTGGATTTAAAGAGTTAAAAAGCTGTAACCTGAACTAAATTACATGCATCAGACAGTTTTATTTAGAGAAATAATCGTGTTGGAAGGGTGCTGTTTAGGAAGCTTTTTAAGCAGGCGCCAATGCTGAAGTTACAAACTGTGAGATTGTCTCTACCACCAAACTCTCAAAAGCTGCCCCTCTCTCATTCAGAGGGAAGTAGTCCTTTACTCTTAACTGCCACTGAAGAAGTGAGAGAAGTGAGAAAGTGAGTTATATCTCTCATTAAACTTGTGGTCAATGTGGTTTGCAGTAACAAAAAACAGCAGCAATCATGGTGAAGGTGGAGGACCTTTTTAAAGTGTTCAAGGACAATATTATCAAGCAACACTTGAATGGAAAACCTACCAAAGTCCTCAAAGGTCTCTGTCCCAAAAATCATCAGCAGCACACAAGATGAGCCAAGAGTGAAGCCAGCAGATGCCTGAAAACAGTTGCCGGACAAAATGGAAACACAGAGGTGCATGTAAAAAATGTACACACAAACATTTAGACAAATCCAAACCACTTTGGAATGATGTTCTCTTATGAAAAAACAGAACTCTTTAGAATTAATTCAGCTTGAGCAATAAGGGGTTGCATGTTTGATCCCAAGGACCCCAGACTTGAATTGGTGGGAGAATCAACATAGCTGACTGTTCTCTGTAAATGGTACTGGGCATTACAAGTCACTGAAGGGAATGTAACTGAAAGAACACTATCACTAAACAGTCAAAATAATTGAAACTTTTATCGAAACTTAAGGAGTTTAGCTGGTCTGTTCATCTCCTGCAATTAAAGAAATATTTTCATATAGCGAATCCGTTAAAGGGATCTTGAGGACATGAAGATGGAACTGATGAAGATTTAAGGAGTGGACCAAGATTGCTTCTAACAGTCCCAATAAAAGCTACTTACATCTTACTTTAGATGTCAAGAAAGTTCATAATATGTATCTGTGTGTATGTGTGTGTGTGTGTACAAGAAATGCATAGTTAACAGTATGACAGTGGGTGTTTGAAGGCTGTGTGTGTGTGTGTGTGTGTGTGTGTGTGTGTGTGTGTGAATGTGAGTGTATAATGGTCTGGAGGAACAGCAGGTGACTGGCACATTCTTCATGCACATGAGTGGGCAAAGAAACTTCAACCTTTTATTAGAAGACACTATAATTTAATGGGATGGGCACACGTAGCCCCCCTCCCCCACACATACACACACTCTCTCCACAGTGAATCAGAGCTGAGATTACATGCCGCAGCGATCATGGCGAAGGGGTCCAAGCAAAGATGACCCACGGAGCAGGCAGAGGTTGTCATTTCACATCTTAACCTGTGGAGGAGCCTTTTTTTTCTTTTCTTTTTTTTCTTTTCCTCTCAGTGCCGCGAGGTTAATAATCAAAAATGATGTGCTTCACTAGAGCAGATAAATTGTGTCAAACACAGCTGGGCCGGCGGAGCTGCAGCCGGCCACCGCCGAGCTAAATTGATGGTTGTTGTGCGCTGGAAGACGGGCAAAAAAGCCCCTTCGCCCCGACATATGACATGAATAGACTTCTAGGTGTCTTTTTTTTGGTGTGTGCATGTTTGTGTGAGTGTGTGTGTGAGTGTGTGTGCATGTAAGCTATCATGCTTGTGACAGCACAGATGTAAAAGGGGCTGCGTATTTCCTGGGTAGTGGAGTGTGAGTCGAATGTGGGGAATGTGTGTGTGTGTGTGTGTGTGTGTGTCTATGTGAGTGTGTCTGTGTGTATGTTACAAGCTCTCATGATTTTATACTTCATCTGAGCTCCTGTGTAAACTCAAGACAAGCGTGGAGCATCAGTCAGAGTGGCAAAGGAGGTTATCCGTCAGATATTTGAACAGTGGCTGGCACACACACACACTATGAAAAAGACATAGTTTAATAATTTAATACCAATGACTACATCCACAGCTTTAAATATATGTAATTACGTAGTTATTACACAATTAGTAACATACATTAAGTTTCATTTAGATTCGAGCATGATGTTAAATTCAATAGCAGGAATAATTCATTTAAATTAAAACAGGCTTTTGCTAGCATCCATTCTATGCATTTAATCATAAAAAAAAGTCTCATTAATAGTGTGTTCATATGTGTAGTGGAGTGTGAGTTGCAAGTGGAGTTTGTGTGAGTGTGTGTGTATTGTTGGTGTGAGCTGTGGGTATGTATGTGATTACGTGTGTGTGTGTGTGTGTGTGTGTGTGTGTGTATGTGTGTGTGTGTATGTGTGTGCACATGTGTGTGTTTGTGTGTGTGTGTGTGTGTGTGTGTGAGCAGTGGTGTATGAAGTTTGTGTTTATCTAAACCAGAAATGCCTTCCAACCTAAATACATGAGCATATATAAATCGAAATAAATATGATACATGTGGAATCACATTGAAACAACACAATGTAAATGAAATGAATTTATATTTGCATTTTTCTCTGCCTTTTACCATGTGACTCCTGGAATGGATTCCAGCACCCACCTGGGACCCTGGTTAGGATAAAAAGTTCAGAAAATAGATGAATGGTTGCAAAAATGTCTGTCAAATTGTTTTATATTTGGCATAGATTAGGTCAAAGAAAAGGCAATGAATGTTTTATTATGAGAGGCTGTAAAGTGCCTAAAGATACAAGGAGCCTAGATAAAGGAGTTGAGAGCTGGCTCAAGACTTTTAGCTACATAAAAAATCCATGTAGGCTCCACTGTCCCCTACATACTTAACATAGTATTGTCATTTATAGCAGTTGCTGAATAAATAGTAAGCCTCAGCATCAGTAATAGAATAATATAATTTAAGGGGTTAACCTTCCTTCTTACCCCGAAATAGCAGAGAAAATTCTCTCCCAGAAACTATCCTGGAAATAGATTTACCTTACTATCCTTCGAACCGTTAGATCTGTGGCTGGAGAAAGGAGTAACTTCTATCACTACCCTGTTTCTCTCCTGAGTAAATAGATAAGATCTGCCTGGGCAGTAGTCATGCTGGTACATCGGGACCTTTTTCTTTATGTGTCCAGCACCTTTTTTCTTTATGGACACCGTGGCTGTGGCGTTTATGACCACGCTGGCCAGCTCCTCGTCTGTTTGATATATGGAACGTTCCTGCAGTAATGTAAGCACAGTGCTATCGGCTCGCCGCCCCATAAATATCCCCCCTATGAGGGGGTCTGCTGAGGTCAATCGCCCATGAAGGTCCCTGTCATAATTTGTTTAAGGGGGCTATATTCAATAGATGTTTTGCAGCTCATCGATGCCTATCAGGAGGGAATAATGCAAACAGTTCATTACTCACATCAGTGGAGAGAGGGGATGCCGAGTCTAAGAGCTCTGTAGGAGCTTGCGACTCCCAGGCATCTGCATATGTTAGCTTCACAAATCCATGCTGCTGTTATAGGAGGGTACAGATAGTCTGCAGCTGGCTCTCCTCTTCTGACAAGACTTTACACTAGATGTGGTAACATTGCGGTGAGGTTTTGATGACATTCAGCCACAAGAGCATGATGCCGCTTTTCCAACGCCACAAGGAACAAAAGTTTTTTCCATTATAAATAAACCAACCCATACCTGAGTCATGACTGAGCTGCTCGATGGCTGGACTACAACCGGGCCGCAAGTGAGTCACTAATTTTTGATTGGTCAAAAATCGTTGTCATTACAACAGATAGACTGGGAAAGAGACCATTATTTTTTACTGTCAGCACAAAAAACAATGGAGATACAAATTTTAAACTGAGAACTTAATGAAGCACAAGAAGTTCTGTCTATTAGGGCAGAAAATACATTTCAGTGGGAGTTTTCTCTAACAGTGTGAGAAATGCAAATGTGTAGCAAGACATCGGTAACCGGTTATCAGCATTAAACAGTCCTGAGAAAAAATGTGAAAAAAAAAACTAACTAAAAATGGCTGGAAAAAATCAAACACCCCAATCACAAAAGCTGCTCCATTAGCGTTGTCGCCATTCAACCAGAGGGGGCGTGTCCCCTTCACATTTCATAATTATTCGTTTGGACCCCACCACATTTAACATGAATAATTAGTTCACCGGAATCTTGAATCTTGAAGTTTTCACGAAAGAATCCACTTCAAAAAGAATCCACAAAACTGATAGGACACACACCGCATGCACACAGCAACTCTGCCCGCCACCAAACCCCGCCCCCGCACCTTCGCGTCCCCCTCACATAAAAAATGCTTCCGACGCCCCTGATTGACTCCATGGACATGGTTTCAGGACAACGACTAGCCCTTAACTATGAGAGAATTGCATTGCCAATGCGTAAGAAATCGCACAGAATAGAGCTCCACACACCAATGCTGGGCTTTATACTTCTCCAGTATACTTAGCAATAGACACTTAGAATTGGGAATGGTGACTTTAAGCTCATGTATGGCCACTCCAGAGCACCCCATTCAATTGACCTTGTTGTTGCATTAAGATGATACAAACACAAAGCTGAGTGTGCAAGAAATTGAGGAGTCAGGTGGGTATAAGGCAAATTTAAAGTAGCTAATCTCACTAGAAGGAATCCTGATACTTTTGGAAATAAAATGCTGTGCAAAAGTCTTGAGGCACCCCTCATTTCTTCACATTTTGCTTATTTGCTGACATAGTCTTGAGAAACAGTTCTCCAGGCTTCCTGAAGGACTTTCAATGTCCCTAATTTATATTCAAGTACCTGAACCTGACCAGTTTCGGAGGAATATTTTGGCATAAGGCACACAGCGACCTATGTATTAATCATTCAAGCCTATCAAAGCACATTTGATTTAGGTCCTGTACCAGTGAAGAAACAGGTGCAAGTGATTCCAGATGCTCAGGTGGTGATCAGTATTCCATCTTGTCTGTTTAGGCAGTAAAAACATTTCTTCCCAGTTCATTGAATCTACACAATATGCCAAAGGCAAGACAGTTCGACAGATTGAAAGCAAAACAGAAATTAATTAGTTTTGCATAGTGCATGAGTGTATACTGTTGGATGTTGGACATGAGAATATGGTTGGTAAGGAGGTCAAGATGCGTTGTGATGTGCTGTGGTGTGTCATTTAAACTCCTAAGATACAAACTGTTTTTTTTGTTGTTTGTTATTTTTTTTAATCTATTTTGCTATTTGGGCTTATTGGAACATAATTGATTTATATGTGGAATCTTGTTCTGAATTTCCATAAAATTCACCTTAGAGCGAATTTACTTTGTGTAATATAGTGGATTTACACTTGACCATAGTGGGTTAGACTCTTCTGACACCAACAGATGGAAATCTAAGTACCGAAATACATGTCCATAACACCCCAAATTCAGCAGTGAACATGAGTGTGGATATAAGAGCTAAAACCTGCTAGCCGCAGGAGGTCAAAGCAATAGCTTGTTGTCTGGAATGTGCCTTTTTGATTTTGTAAATGTGATGTCTAAGTGAACTCTCACTTTCCTGAATTTCTTTGTTTCGAGTGATTTTTTTCTGACTACGTGTGACATTGTGTGTGTTAGACATTAGGAGAATGTGAATAATTAAAAAGCTGGAGCTTTAAGACAAAGACTTTTGTTTGCCCTCCCCCTCCCCCTCCCCCCATTCTTTAGACCTGATGTGCTGGGGATCTGAGTGGGCGGGGGTGATGGAGTTCCCCCCGTTTTGTCCTTGCCCTGCCTCCTTGTCCCGAGCAGGTGCGATACAGATGTGCATTTATCAATCTATTCATTTATTTATCTCTATAATACTCTTTATCTCTCTCTTTGTTTGTGGGCCTCCGAGATTGATCAATATTTAATTTTCTAGGAGAGAGGAATCAAGCAGCAGTGACATAAGAGCTCTTTCTTTCTCTCTCGCCTCCCTGTACCTCCTCTCTCTCTCTCTCTCTCTTTCTCTCTCTCTCTCTCTCTCTCTCTCTTTCTCTCCCTCTCTCTCTCTCCTCTCCCGTTCTCTCTCTCTTCTTCAATCTCCTCTCTCTTTCCATTGCTGTCTTTATCTTGCCTCACTCTTGTAATTTCTTTCTTTGTCTCTTTTTTCTTTTTCTCTATCTTCTCTTTTTCTCTCTCTCCATGATTTTTCCTCTCTCATTCTTCATGTTTTTTTTCTTTCTCTTCCCTCTCTCCCTCTCTCCCTTAACTCTAACCTCTCTCTCTCTCTCCTCTCTTTCCCTTGCTGTCTATCTCTTGCAATGCTCTTGTAATTTCTCATTTCTTTTACTTTTTCTCTCTTTCTTGTACTCTTACTCTCTTCATCGCAACTCCTTGCCTCTCTCTCTTTCACATACTCATTTCTCTAAATTCTCTCGTTCTCCCCTTCTCCATGATTTTCTCTTTTTACTCCTTTACTGTTTCCATTGCCTCTCTTGTAATTGCCTGATTTTCTCTCCTTTTTCTCTCTCTTTCCTCCCTCCCTCCCTCTCTCTCTTTTGCTATGTGCTTTGTTTTTCTCTCTCTCCCTTTCTTCATGCTTCTCTAACTATATTCCTCTCTCTCTCTTTCTCTCTCTCTCTCTCCCTCTCTCTCTCTCCAGCCATCTACATGCTATCTCTTCTTCTTCTTTCCCCTTTATGTCTTGTCCATTTTTCATGTTGTCCGAGTGGTAAAGGAGAGGAGGACCTGCTGACCCCGGAGTGACAAAGGCATGTGGAGGAGTCTGAGAGAGAGTCGGCGAACACCGAGGACCCCGGCTGGCTTCAGCCTGAGCCACGAACACGAACCCTCTGCGACCTTTCCCCTGGGGTGGTCGGAGATGAGTTTGTTGAGAGGGTTATTAGAGCTCTGGGGTCACAGACGGAGCCCCGTCCCTCACGAGCCCGGACCCAGTCATCCTATAGAGATCAGTATTACAGCGTCTGAGGCTTAACATCTAAAGCTTTACACAAGAACCTGAACACAGGTCAGCATAAAAAGCTTTCATTGTCAGATGAGGAAAAAACACAACTATTATTACAGGAACACACAGTGTGTTTAATGTAACCACATCAAAATATATTTATGAGTGACTGTTCCAGGAGGAACTGTTTTAGAAAAGCAAGAATGTTTCGAGGACATAATTATTGATCGAGTTTTCTAATCTAATATACACAATATATACAAGTCCTTTTTCTTCAAGTGCTTGGTAACTAAAGTTAGACTCCTCTAATATTTAATTCCATTAAGATAAGCTAAGATAAGATAAGCTTCTCAATACACAGTCAAAGGATGCACAAAATGTAGTAGTATAGTATGTATGTGACCAGTTTCAGAGTAAAGTTTCTTGTTTGTTAAGACACACAGTGGACATATGAATCAATCATATGAATCAATCAAACAGAACAAACCTTGTATCTTCAGGCACTTTGCAGCCTGTCACAGTAAAACATTAGTTCCCATTTCTTTCATTTAATCTTAACATGCCAAAGATAAGGTTTGACAGGCATGAAATGGTCATTTTGCACCGACATGGTGATTCAAACAAAATATAATGGCCCAAGACTTTTGTTGCTTGTTAGTTATAGCCTTAATGCTTAACTTTGGTGTTATTTATCCCTGTTTATTAATAGTAGCCTATTTAAATGGTTTAAATGATAAGAACCTCTGTAAAATTCTACATTCTGACATTTTCTCTGCATTTTTCAACCTGTGGATGGACGGAGGGATGCAGCTCCCTTGGGCGATGGACACGCAGACTGAAATGATCAGGACGTGAACTCGCACGGCCGATAGATGGGACGACATCTGCTTAGTCAGGCCCAACTAATCATGTCCCTTTGTCAATGCGTTTGAGTCGGCCGAATCGTTGTCAGTGACAGAAGCCATTACTGTCCTGACCTCCAGCACCGCGCCGGATAAATAACCATAGATTTCATTCACAATTGACAAGCATTTATACAGCCGGGTTTCAATATTCCCCTCTTTGTTCCAGCCCATTTTTTATGCGTGTGCGTTTTTCTGAGAGATAAGAGCCACTCCGATCCACTGCGGGTCTGACCGGAGCTCTCAGAGCCGATACTGTCTCATCGGGAATCAAACACAACCTAATTATGAAATGAGCTGACCTGAAGGAGCCTCAGTGCTGAGATGAGAATGGGAGACGAACATGAGCTGGTGCCTTCTCTCTTTCTGTCACATATCAATTCAAAATTGATTCAGTTCAAAATTGACAATTTCAAATTCCTTTATTGACCAAAAAATGTGCATTTGTATAACCCAAACACTACATTGATCATATATACACATATTTCACACATATCTGTAAAGGAAATTGTGTGTGATAGTGTGTGTGTGTTTATGTGTGTGTGTTGTGGTTTGGTAGCAAAACATTATCTTGTTAATGCATGACCATGTACTCTCTTAACCTTTGGTTCACTTCTCTTTTCTCATGCTCTTTATACATTTATCCTCTTCGCTTCTCTTCTTTTCTCCGCTCTTCTCTTATCTTCTCTTCTCTTCTCTTTCCTTCTCTTGTGATCTTTATACTCTTTATCCATCTTTCTGTTCTCTTTCTGTCCTTCCATTAATCTCATTGTCTTGTGGACTTGTGTTGCAAATATATATTAGAATATGTCTCTGTCTCTCTCTGTGCTTTGTGTCTCTCTATCTTTCTCTCTCTGTCTCTCTCAGTCTTTCTCTCTCTCTCTCTCTCTCTCTCGCTCTCTCTCTCTCTTTCTCTCTCTCTCTCTCTCTCTCTCTCTCTCTCTCTCTCTCTCTCTCTCTCCCTCTCTTATCGCTGTTTGCTCCAGATTATACACTGATGCTCGTTTGCTCCGTGGTCCATATATGGTCTTCTCCTCAGTCTTTCTTCATTAATTCCTCCAGCTAATCACACACAGAAGGCAGACAGGAATGTCTCTCCACATGCTGCTGCTGCTGTGCTCCTTTTTCTTCTCTCCTCATTTTCACCCTCACACACACACACACACACACACACACACACATTCACCACCTAGGTTCGCCTTTGAAACACAAAAACAAAGAAAGCGAGGCCCTTGAAGATTTGTAACACGGTCCGATAAGGAGAATGGCGTCCGTCGTGGGCCGTGAAGCATACTAAGGTTTTTTGGGGCTTTTTTAGGCCACACTGGGAGCCTTTTGCCTCCGCATAGCTGTGTAATTGGCATGAATGCAGGATTCCACCAGGTGGAGGGCAGCAGGTGTTGGGAGTTAACAGGCCGGGCCCGGAGCACCTGTTGGGGCCGGGGCCAGTGCACTGCACTGGATTAGAAGAGCCAGAGGAGGCTGCATTTATCTTATTACTCAGTCTGAGTGCACAAGGATGTAGAATTCTAGCTCACACACATGCCGGTGTTTATCTGTGGTGGAGGTGAAAGGCCAGTTTATCCGAATTAGGTTTATTCACCATTTGCATTAACATTTACTGGGAATCGTATTTAAACACATTCAACACTGTCTCTAGTTTGGGAGGCTAAACACTACCTAAGCAGCCATATATAAAAATGTTTTGGGGTTTTTGTGACATCACAAAATTCAAAAGCAACTCCGTATACATATAGTGAGATTTATGACTACTTGGTGAGCATAGGAAGAAACAGAGGCCACACTCTGCATTTTAAACGTGCGACTTGTTGTCATACAGTAACATTATGACAGTGAATGCAGGTGTTTTGGACCCCGAGAGTAGTATCGAGCCCAGAACAGGTACCAGAACATGATAATATGCTAATATGCAATAGAAGTCCAATTCAGGCAGGCTGTGTAGCCAAGCATGAACTAAAAAATAAACAGATGGTAGTCACCCAATATAGCAAACCCCGGTCCAGACTACAAAGGACCCGAAATCAAATGACAGGGTATTAGCGGGGAAGATACAATTTGCAGGTCAAATCGTAATGGTAACCTTTCACTGTGCAAATTGAAAATTAACCTTTGGGGTATTGAATCATTTGCAGCTGACGCCACTCGCCGAGCGCAACTTTTCTCTCTCTCTCTGTCTTTTGGTCTCTACCTCTCTCACTTTCACTCATCCTCTCTCACTTTCACTCTTGCTTTCTCACTTTCTATCTCTGTCAAGTGGAACAAGCAGAAAAGGGAGAGAAAGAAGAACTGAGGGAGGGAGATGAAACATAACCATATTTATAACTCCGGGGCTTCTCACATGCAATTCCAGCCAAGAGAAGCAGATTTCAAAAGAGAGAGAGAACAAAAAACAAAGAAAAGGGATGGAGACAGACAAAGAGAGAGGTAAAAAGAAAGAAAGAAAGAAAGAAAGAAAGAAAGAAAACAAGAGAGGACAGGGAAGGAAGAAGAGAAAGACAGAGTAAAATTGAGAGGGGAGAAGAACACAAAAAAGTGAAAGAAAAGAGCAATGAGATGATTGAGAGAGGGATGACAGACAATGAAGAAAAGAAAAAGAAGCAGAAAATTAGTGAGTGAGAGAGGACAGAATGTGATGGAAAGGGCAATGGCAGCAGAGAAAGAGAGAGAGAGAGAAAGAGATGACAGGGAAGGAAGAAGAGAAGAGGAAGAAAAGGAGTGGACAGAGAGGGTGACGAGAAAGAGAAAAGAAAAGAAAAACAGGCAGAGAGAGAAAAAGATAGAAAGAAAGAAAGAAAGAGGATGGAGAAGGAAGGAAAAAAGAGAAAGAGATGAAAAGAGAGAAAGAGCAGTAGATAAACAGAGAGAGAGAGAGACAGAATGGTAGAGAAAGGACTAAACAGAGATAAAGGGAGAGAGAGAGTGCGAGAGAGAGACTGCCCTCCATGTCCTGCTGTCACTCAGTGGCTGAAAATAGCCGTGGGCTCTGACGTGTGTTCTCTCACTCACTGAGCTTTTGTCCAGCCTCTCAATACAGACGCACCTTTTAAACTCCTGTTATAGATGGATATTTGTGCGATTGCAAAAAAAGAAACCCATCTGATCATCCCGCCCTGTTTACCCTGACAGACGACATGCCGGTCGTTCTTCCTCTAGCTCACCCAGCTGTGTTCCACCTGATGAAGTTCTTCAGAGATACTGATGGGAGGTTGGACAAGCTTTCTTGAACTTTGGCATAAACCTCCATCGTAAATCCCTGAAGTCAGTTTTTTTTGTTGTTTTTTTTTTGTCAAGAGATTTTCAAAGCCACATAAAGCCTCCATGTTAAATGCTACACTGCTTCATGTTGTTGTAGCTCAACAAAACTACACAGGTTGTAAATATATATGGATGCATTTGCCACCTTACTCACCATAACTTGTATCTGACACCATGAAAATATTACCTTAAATTTTCCACCATACAAATGTTATCCTGAATGTGGCAACATGCTAACACTAACTTTAATTTGCCACCATGCTGACAATAACCTGAACTTAGCCCCATGCTAACATAATCCTGAATTTGCCACCTTCCTTTCTATTCTTAAATTCGCCACAGTTCTAACATTGTCTTGTATTCATTACCATTTCAATAGTAACTTGAATCTGCTAGCATGCTAATTTTTATGCTTACTTTAGCCCTTCCACACACACAAAACAAACCTCAATTTATATTTTTTACAATTTTGTATAGTTTTGCGCTACTGCTTCTTAATTGTGTTGAATAATATTCAAGCTAATGCAAAAATCAATAGTATTTCGCTCCTAAAAAACCTCTTCCCTTGTGTTATTGGTATTGTTATTATGATTATGACTCGCTTGCTCTGGATGAATGCATTTATATAAAGCTTGGCCAGGCATTCTCTGGGAATTATTGCATGTATAAAGGTCGCCCTGTGTGGGAAAAAAACTTATAATTCGAACCTTGTCATATTTTCAGAGGCTGCCAGCGAAAGCTGCTCTGTGCTGTGAGTGTATGGAGCAGCAGAGTGGGCTATTCATTACGCTAATCTCATTAGTTCAGATCTGCTAAGTACAGATCGGTTTTAATGCATGCTTTTCCCTTTTAATTATTGTCCATAAATACATTGGAGTGCATTAGGGGCCCTCCAGCAAGCAGCGCTGCATTTTTGTATAGATTAAGGCACAAACACATTATCTTAATGTACATATTCCACTCATCTTACAGCTCCAAAAATATTGCAGTGACATAAATTGCCATTTGACATTTGACCCCAGCGTTGACCTTTAATGGACCCTGTACATTGGCCACTCGATGTCATGCTGGACAGAGATCAGGAGGGAAAAACATGCACACATACACACACACACACACACACACACACACACACCATTAGTGCTGTGTAAGAGGGGCTTACTCATTATAATTATGGCCCCAACTGTTATTTCTAAATGCTATTAGAGCATTTCTAAAGTGCTTAATATTTAATCACATTACAGTCACTTAGGGGCTTAGTATTAAATACTGTACATGATTGAGGGCTGGAAACAGGCCCACCATTTAATCACACTTCTTCCAGGGAAGGAGGGAGAAAGACAGAGAGAGAGAGAGAGAGAGAGAGAGAGAGAGAGAGAGAGAGAGAGAGAGAGAGAGAGAGAGAGAGA
>JBBMFX010000037.1:25018846-25033146 GCA_037832545.1 Rhabdalestes septentrionalis | reverse complement strand
AGTTTAGATTTGTCTACAGGGGTGGGGTATCAGTGGGGCTGTAGTTTAGATTTGTCTACAGGGGTGGGGTATCAGTGTGGCTGTAGTTTAGATTTGTCTACAGGTTGTACCGTTGGTCCTAATTGTGTTTAGATTTGTTGACGGGCATAGAGTGTCAATTGACCTATGGAATTTTTGAAAGAGTAGGGTGTCAGTGGGCTATAATTTAGATTTATTGTTGGGGTGGTGTGTCAATGGGACCATAGATTTGTTGATAGAGTTAAGGGTGTCCAAGGGAGCATAGTTTAGATTGTTAGTGGGGAGTCAGTGGGGTTGTCAGTGGGGCTTTGGTTTAATTTTGGTGTTGGGTTGGGTTTCAATGGGACTAGAGATTTGTTTATTGGGGATACCTTCCCTCACTGTGGGTCACCACATCCCCATGAAAGCTAAGAATGACAGATTGTGGCTGTAAATATATACGGTCTACTGGTTATTTTTATTTATGAATATTTATGGATCTAGTGCTATTTATTAAGCGCTAAGTTGTAGCTCTGTGTACCTAGGCCTAAAGACACCTCTAAAATCGACACAGTTAGGACCAAAAAGACGTCTGTAAAGGAATGTGCATGCATGAACACACCACACCACAGCACACGGTGTGAACAATGTGAAATTCTTTCTCTGCATTTAACCCATTCACCAAGTGAGGGAGTGGGCTGCCGCCAGTGGGGGATTTGGGGACGGTATCTTGCTCAAGGAAAGCTCAGTGGTGTCACTAGCAGTCCTGGCATTGAAACCCATGGCCTTCTGCTCACAGGAGCATCACCCTAACCACAAGCTGCCCCATTGATGTAGCATATGTGGAAATTATCCACACATTAAAATCAGTTAAATGCAATGAAGCTTTTACATTTTAGGAAAAAATGTGAAATTGCATGTTTTGAGAAATTTTTAAGTGGAAATAAAACCCAACCTCTTCACAGAAAACATTTCAGTCCACAGTTTCAAACTTTGGCAGACAGTAGTATGACAGATGAATGTATGGCAGCATCAAGTTGTAAAATAATTATTGTAATTACAGCTGATTAATGATTTGTTGTTGGTATGTTTACTAAAGTAATGTTTCGAAGAATGACGAGGCAGCGGAAGCTCCAATGTGTGTTTGTATGTGTCTGTGTGTGCTTGTGAAGGGTAGAAAGAAAGAAACCGCGACAGATATCCCAGAGGGTCTAAGTGAAGCGCCGCATGTGTGTTTACAAGAGCAAGCAGTGATCTTGTTGTGCTTGTAAATCATAGTGAGGATGAGTCATGTCATTCATGCTCTCCACAGACGTGCTGCGGTTGCAGGGAGTGAGTGTACAGTGTGTGAGTGCTTGTGTGTGTGTCTATGTGTGTGTGTGTGTGTGTGTGTATATTGAGGCAGATGTGGCCTGTCTATGAATTATGTCCTCTGGAGGAAATTTGTCATTATCCTGAAATACTGCTGGCTTCCATCACTGCACTTCTGCCTGCATTTGTTGAAGATGTTCAGAGATGACGAATGAAAAAAAAAACATGATGGAGCTTCAGACAACAAGTACTGCTGTGGTTAAAGCACCTTTGCAACCTTTTTTAATTAGACGTTTCTCCATTTCTCCATTTTCCATTCTTTAAGGCTTATACACAGCCATGCAGAATCATTGTGTGACATGTGTATGAACACACTGCCTAGTATTTGAGACATTGTCGTGCTATAAGATTTTGGCCTAAAATACAGTACTGTGCAAATGTTTTAGACTCTTGGGCAAACTGTTTTAAATGATCTGGGCAGGGACATTCTGCCAACAAATACACAAGCTGACAGTAGAATAAATGAACAAACAAGGAAATATCAAATAATTTGAAGATTTGTTTGTTTGTAAAAAGTATTTGAGTTTTTGTTAGCTGATTAGAAGAACACAGGTTCAGTTCCAGATTTCTCCTTTGGCCGTTGCTTGAATTTGTGAAACTCCATCAGGAGCTCCTGATTTCATTTAATAAAGCAGTCAATGGGCCGAGTTTGTGAAATTCGATGTAACACTAGATTTGTGAGGAGGTCTTGGAATGATTAAGCAAAATTTAGATATCCATAAAACCACAGTTTTCTGTATGAATATTAGTTGTATATACTTTAGGACTAGCTTTAAAGTGCTTACACTGCTAAACATCATTTTTAGAATTTTTCACAGCACTGTATACTTTCAAATCTCTTCATGGTGGATCGATGCATGCAGGCACAGATGTCTCCAAAGTAACCAGTTCAGATTTACCACAGCTTTACTATTATCAAAGTTCCATATAAAGCATTTGTAGATTGGTTGAAACGGCCAAATTGTGCAAAAAAAAACTGATTTTATTAAAAACCGTCAACATGAATCTGTCTTATTGGAGACAAATTTGATCCACTAATTGGATGGCCGACCACAGTGCTATTCAAATTCAATAGCACGTGACCCGAATATCAAAATCACTGGGGGTTTGGGAGATGATTTGTCAACTAATGGCTAAAAAAATTATCTTGATGGTAATAGATATATTTTATTAGTAGGAAGGAGTGACACATTTCCATTTTCTTTAACTTCAATACTCTGAAATAAGGTCCATACTAATATTTTGCTACATTCAGCACATTTTCAGCCCACATCAGCCCCTACCGCTCCTGTGAAGTGGGCGTAGCATCTGGCTTAGACTTATCGTCATCTTTTTTGTTCATGGACTTTATGCCACTGCTGCTTTAACCGACAAAAATAGCCATTTTAACAGAGTCCGGTTCTGACTGTTAAAGTCGTTAGAGTAGATGTAGATGCATCAAAACTACAAAGGTTTTCCCCTCACTGTGTGTGTAACTGGATTCTGTTTTCATCTCAGGTTAAAGCACAGACACCATTATTTCTAAACGTCAAGTTTTTCAGAGGACAAACAGACCCTTTTAATGCTCCCACCTACTCCAGTGGTAGTCCTAGTTCTGAAAGAAGCCATTCTTTACTGTGTTCTTTTTAACGTTGTCTAGCCTGTCCACGTATATCTGACACCCTGTTTGCCTTGTACCTCCAGTTTAATTGTCATAGAAACCCAGGATTCATTTGCAGAAAGAGATTGTCCACCCCATTTATATGGTTATGACAGGGATAATCATGATAAAAGCACATGTCACTTATAGTCAACAGATAGTATTCTGTCCAGGTGACCTAGAGTTCAGCAAATATCTACAGGTACAATATCCACAAATCCATACACATGTGTGGGCCCTTAGCAGCCTATTGAGGGTCAACAGAACTACACATCTAACAGAGTGTATAGCTCACATACACTACCATTTTTTACCACTTGTCTTTTGAATTCCGATTTATTTTTGTGAAAGACTGGGAAGTTGCTGAGTGTATGTCAAAACATGTCGAATAGGTTTTCTTTATACCATGTAAAGAACCGGCGCTTGTCTGACAGCCAAGTAACCGGTTGTGTGGTGATGCAGAGTCGAACTCTAGACTGTCCTTTAATTTTAAATGCATTCATTGGCTGTTTCATCCCACTGACTGTCACCTAATAGCTCGTTAAATACCAGCTTTCTGGTGAAACACGTTTTAATTATATTTACAATTATATTAGGCGGTTTTTTGTAGGTCAGTAGTGATGAACAATAAATATGACATTTTATGGCTGATGAAATCTGATATAATAAACATACTGTAAATTTGTCATTAAAGGATATTGAGTATATTTTTTTATAAATATAAACTGGAAATGTAAAAAATGTGTCAGGACACCGGATGGATGAGAAGGGGTTAAAAGGGTGCCGTCCCTTCCAAAAGGTGTGCATCCCTCGCATCATCAGGCGGACGCAAATTTTGCATCGCCAGCCTCATTGACTGTAAGCAAATCCGCCAGTAGAATGCAGCTGCCTGTAAAAAGCAAACGTGGGCAGAGGGAGTCGTGTGTATGTTCGAGGAGAGCACTTAGGCCTCCCCTAATGGCTCTGGATGTGCGATTATATAAGATGATTCCTCTCTGCCTTACAAGCCAGGGCTCTTTTTTGGGTCCAGAGGAGTCCTCGCCGTGGATTCAGCCTCTGTTGTGACTTTTCTTCGCACTGATCACGCCTTCGTGGCCGAATGCAGCATTCATTCCTTCGCATCCCGGAACCGTGTTCATAAAAGCATCGGCAGGATGTCAGTGCTGATCCAGGGTCAGTTTGTGCTTGTGATCTGTGGCGCAAAACAGATCAAAATGTTGCAGGAGCAGAACAGAGGCGCTTTGTGAATGCAGCCCCAGTTTTCTCAGCTGAACTGCAGGCTCGGGCCCAGGCTCTACACCCACTCTTTTACAGGAGGAGGTTTTTTGGAATGGGGGTGGAAAATCCAGATCGGTCTCTTCGTAGTTCTTTTCCGTTCTCCGGGCCCACTGCGTTTTGGAATGCCTGAAGAAACCAAAGTTTCCTACCTTCTAGAGGCTTCGGCCGTGTCTGTGATGGAGGAGCAGGCGCCGTCCCCTCGTATCATCTCATGATCTCCGCTACTATGTCTAAACACCTGCCAAACACCTGACCCCTTTAAGCAGATGAAAAGTAGCACCAAGGATCTCAAGTAAAATTGGATTCTGCTGATTCTATGTATCTGAATGTATTTTGATACTTCCTCTAATTTGGTGCCCAAGCATTTCTCCACTGTACCGGCCTCGCTGTGGCTGATGCGAAAGGTCCCTTTATTAAAGTCTGGGGTATCACATTAAACGGCAGTAACATTAATATTTTAGAATCACTATTGTGTAACTAAATGGTTGGGTGGGCAAACAAAGTTATTCAGAGAGGTCTGATGTGAAATGCTCGCTACGTAAAATTGTTCATAGTTGTGGTAAAAGGAACCAGACATCTGATGACTCATAAACCACAGAAAAGCATGATTTCAAAGACATTGTTTTACAATAGACAGATGAAGTTTTTTGCCCAGAACATATTTTCTGTTTAATCCAGTCATGCCAGAGAGGTGAGGACAGCAAAACTGTGACCAAACAACTTTTTTTCAGGTTTAAACTAAAGTAAAGTGGCCCCTTGTAGTCACGCATTAACCACAGCACACAGTGTGAAGAATGTGAGATCTTTTCTCTGCATTTAACCCATCCACCAAGTGTAGAAGGGGGCTCCCACCAATGAGGGGTGCCCGGGGTGGGGTGGGGACGGTGGGGAACAAGGCTCAAGGGTACCTCTGTGATGATACTTTGGATTCAAACCTTCTGATCGCAGGGCAACTCCCTAACCACTCCTTAACCTCTATTTTAAAATAATCATTCTGTACTCCTGGTTCCATTCACCCCTACTGTACTTTTTATTCTCTGTAATTTCATATTTCATATACTTTCATATGAAACATTTAATTTCAAAACTATCTGAATGACTTTAATTAAGAGAACATTTTCTACTTAAGTTTGCATCTGGGTCAGGCTTAAATTAAACTGTAACAACTCAGACCTAAATCTGAGAATATTTAGCAAATAATTGCTGTTAGACTGACATAGAAGAATAGCTTTGCTTCTTTTTAAATCAAGTAATTCTCTTAACATCAATAAAACCAGTTCAACTGCTTGAAAACACATGAAGTTTCTTTTTTTTTTCTTTAATCATTCTGTTCTAAATCAGATTTGTGCAGTATACAACTCAACTGAATAATCTGTAAATGAAGAATAAATGTGTCAATCCGTGAATTAATTATCAAATGCTATTGCATTAATTTTTACTGTAGTAACAATAAGCCACTTTCATAAGCCATTTGACACTGAACTGACAGTACTCTAAATATAAACCTTTAGACACAGCAATGTCAGTGCTACCCTGTTATTTTTTTACACTGATTTTCAGTGTTTGTTGTCTATACTTCGGTGATTTCCGGTTTTTTATGCTTTCTTGCTGCACTGAGCATTCTAATGATGCAATACTTTCTTTCTTGTCTTACATTGTTTGGACAAAAGCCCATAACACCAACATGGACTTTAATGTTCAAATACATGGACATTAATAAGGAGTTGGTCCCTATTTTTCCTAGCTACAAGAGCTTCTATTCTTCTTGGAAGGGTTTTTAGAGGAGAGAGATTTTTGGAGTTTCTGTGTGAATTTGTGCACATTAATTCTGTAGAGTATTTATGAGGTCATGTTCTGATTTCGTATAAGAAAGCCTGGATTTAGTTTACTGTACTAACATCAGCGCAAAATGCTAATTATTATGCATTCCAATACTTTTATCCACACGGTGTATATATGTAGTTTGGTGTAATGGTCGGGTGTCCCTATACTTTTAATGTACGTGTGATTAGAGTGAATCTTCGAGTCGGTTCCCTAAAAATGAATCAAACTCGTTGACGAGAGCGAAAATGGTTTTGTTGAAGCAGAGAGTTGGAAAGAATCAATTGAACCGAATCTTCCATCGGTTGTGGAGTTCTGTGCGCTCGGGATCCCTCCTCCGGGCCGTGCTGCGCGTGCAGGGATGGCGCACGTGACGGCTGGGAGGGCGGCGCGGGAGGTGTTTTCCAGGTTTAAAAGGTGCGAGGGTCCGTCACTCGCGCCGGGAGCTCACTGTGAACCCGCGATGAGGAGAGACGAAGCGAACACGGCGTAATTAACAAGACATTAAATTAAATAAATTAAACAAACACATAAACAAGAACAGAGGTGCGCGTGCGTCGCCAGGTAACCGCCGCGAAACCGGACCGGGGATGTTCGCCTAACGTCCTCCAGCTCCAGAGCCCCAGAAAATCCAGTTTACTCCCAGTTTAGCCATTTCGAACCGAGCTGGAAGTCTCGACTCTCCTCGTCCCCCGACCCCGAGAGTGAATGCCCGCCCCGGGCTGCCTGCCCCCGGATCCGAGAGGACACTCGCAGCAGCCGAGCCAGCAGAGTCCGACCCAGAGCCCAGGGGTCCAGTTCAGATCCTCCGGAGAAGCAGCTATGAAGTCTGCAGAAGAAGGTAAAAGTGCCTCGGCGCTTCAGACCCGCACGCACTGCTTACTGCAACCTGTTTGCTTGCTTCTGTTCATGCCGGGCTCGACTAGGGCTTCTGTACTAAAGCTGTTTTTAGTGTGGTGTCAGACTGAAGTGGTGAATAGATGAATAGAAGAGAGTGGAACTGAATGAAGCTGACATAATAAACGGTAATGAACAGAATAAAGCACAGCATACTTGAATAAAACTGAAGAATACAAATTGCTGAATTGCATAAAACAGTGGAATAGAATAGAATGGATGTGAATGCAACCCAACTGAGTGAAATAGAATGGAATACAGCAGAATGGAAACTGAACTGAATGGAATGGAATGAGTGTATCAAATAGAATAGAAGGTAGTAGATCAGAATGGAATAAAATGGGATGAAATTGGGCAGAATATAACTGAAAATAGTAGATTGGAACTGAATGCAGTGTAATAAGGTGGAATGGAATACAATAGAATGAAACAATAGAACTGAACTGAATAGACCAAAATGAAGCTCTAGAATGCAACTGAATGGAACTGGATGGAATAGAACAGAATGGGTTTGAATAGAGTTGAATGGTGTTGACTGTAATATCGTAGGGCAGCATGAAATAGAATAGAATGGAATAAAACAGAATGGAATTTGATATGGTAGATTGGAACTTAATACAGTGAAAATGGAATGGAATAGAATCGAATGAAACAATGCAGTGGAACCAAACAGAATTGGATGGAATAGAGCAGAATGGATTAGAATGAAGGAGAATAGAGCTTAATGGAATAGAGAAGAATGAAGTAGATTTCAGAACAGTAGAACTGGACTGAACACTGGATGCCTGTGATGAAGCCTCACACTCTCAGTGCTCCTGTTAATAAACTGAAGTGCTTCTTTACTGTCTGTCGTGGAAAACTGAAAATTCCCCTCAGAACCCACAAGAAGTCAGTTTTAACACTTCTCCCTTGTTTATGGCGCTTTAGAGCAGCTGCCATCGCCACAAATAGAATAGCCGGCACACAGTATACGCTAGTTGCATCAATATGCTGCAATATTGCTGCCTCATTTTATTAATTTACATTCTCTGTTTCCCCTAGTAGTTGGGGTGCATGCTTGACGTCATGTCGTTTGCAAATGCAGGATAAAAGCTCTATATGTGCAGATGAGATGAGGTCAGTGAGAGGCACATTTAGTAGTAGTTTATTGCAGAAACACTGACCAAAAGTAAAGTTTTTTTTTTCCAGCAAGGAACTATAGGAGAACCTTCAACAATGGGTAAAAGTAAAAGATCATGAAATAAGGGAATGGCGTTTGTGCAGTTAGTGTCCACTGGTAGTGAATCTGCAGCTGTTCAGTGATTCAGAACACATTTACTCAGAAAAGCATTTCGTGAGGTGTTTCATCACGATGCCCATCACATATCGCCACATCGCCCACCCCCAACACACACGTGTAACGGAACTGTCCTGAATCCTGCATCAACAAAACTAATCTGCATCGCACTCTTGATCAGGTAGGCTGTGGGCCCCAGCGCTGATGTCATGGACTTTCTGCCGACTTCTGTCTGTCTGTGTGGTTTGGGGAGTGTATTGCTTTGGCGAGGAGAGCATTATTATTCATTTCAGTCCATGGCATTTAAGCCTCGTAATTGATAGCAGACTCACGGGTGTTGGGGTTGGTTTGAGGCTGTGTGTGTGTCTGTGTGTGCGTGTGTGCTTGTGTGTCGCCTCACCACCACTTTAAGGCTGCTGACGGCTGCAGTTTTCGGTACCCCTCTTCCCTCCCTTTTCTTTTTTTTTATAAATCCAAACCCCTGTCTTTCCCTCTACCCACAATCCACCCAGATACACAATTAGCCAGGCGGGTCTCTGCGCTTTGTGGGATAAGTGCTTGTGAAAACTGCAGGGTCCACTTTGCGTAGGGCGGGATGATATTACTCAGTAATACACTCTGAGCACTTTGCAAGAATTGTCAGTACTCCTGGACCACAGGTCAGCTGCATTCGTCAATAAAAAATGGATTTTGACAACTTGTTGAGAGTCTGTAAACAATAAAGGCACCAACGAGTTTCTCGCTGTCCAATTAAAAGTGCAAATTAACACAGCAGTAATGGACATACACTTATATTTTCTTATGTTTATCATTTGTTTGATTTATTTATCGCGGTAAATAAAAATGTTCACACTCTTCGGTATGAATGACAGTCATATACTACGGACGCTAATTTGTTTGCAAATATCAAGAGAACTTGGCTAAGTATGTGTTATATGTTGTGAACGTGAATTACGGCAAAGTTACAATTTTTTTATATCAGTTGGAGTGTGATTATAATGAAAAACTGTAGTTTTCTGAGTGTAACATGATCATTGTTCAAATAGGTCTGAATTGTTGTTACATGAAAAAGAGCGCAGTCATTTCAGTTTAAAGAGCTCATACCATAGAAAAAAACTAAATATAGTTTCAAAACATTTTTTGTGATGTCACAATAACCTCATTTACACATTTACAACTCATTTTGTCTCTGAAGTTGTAAGGAATGTTTCAGCTCCGACCACTTAAATGCAAGGATAAGGAGATGTAGGGAAATGGGGATGTGAACATAAGATTCTTTTTGAGGTACATAAACATAAACATGTTGTAGAAAAAAACATAGGAAATGGTCCTTTTACTGGATTTAGTTTACTGCAGTAGGAGATGATACATAAAGTATAGTATATTTTTTAAGTACAAAATGTGCTAGTGTTGCCAAATGTAAGCACTTCTATTAAAACTGTGGATTTAAAAGCATGATATAATATTGTAATCGTATGATAGTATATTATATTTATATAATTACGTATTACGAATTCCAATTAAAGTAAGTACATTTCAAAATAACACTGCCGTTACACTTCAGTATGTCAAACATGACATAAAAACCACTACACTTGCAATTTTTTTGCTAGTGGTATTTTTTAAGGTGGGGTCCGTTCCAGTTTAACGAACCCCAGAAAAGCAAAAGATCATGACCGTGAGTGTTTGAGTATCATGATGTTAATTTTTGGTCATATCGTCCAGCCCTACCCCCCTGTTGCCCACCTTTTTGCATGCAGCAAAAGTCCAGCACTAGGAGCTACTTCTTCTTTACTTCGCTGTGTTTTGTACGCGTGCTGGATGAATGAGCGGCCGGCGGAAGATCACTTCCCTTTCCAGCCGCCCCTGCAGATCAGCTCCACTGAGGCTGAAAATGCAAACGAGCCTGAGGTTCGCTGGGAGAAAGAAGCCCCTGCCTGCTTGTTTATGCAGCGCCAGTGGAGCTCACTGCTCCTGCAGCTGCGAGCGAATCACTGGCTGCACATCCGAGTTCAAAAGAAACTTGCGAGAGGGGCGGACCTGCTCTTAAGAAAACCCTCCGAAAGAGGCAGCGGGGTGATGTGTGTGGGTTTTTTTTTTTTTCATTACGTGAGTGAGGAAGAGATAAGAGCTGGTGTGTGACTGAACAGGATGTCAGAGCCGCTGCTGCACTCTAAGGGCGGCCGATAGACAGCAGTTCCTACACGCCGTCCCGAAGACAGAGATGGGATCTGGCCAAAAAGAGCCCGAGTTTGATTTCAGCTTTCTGTTTGAGTACGGCAGCCGAGGAGGAGAGATGGACACACAGAGAGGTGTGCTGGCAGGTGGAGTGTGCATGTGTGTGTGTGTGTGTGTGTGTGTGTGTGAGACATTTCTTTTTTTAAGTTCAATATCTAAATAAGTTCTTTTCTTACACTGTATTATTGTGTATTATAGGGGGTTCTATTTTATTTTTAAGATTTAAGGATCTCACACAAAACTTGCTGTACTTTTGATTTATTATCTATGAATATTCAACGCCTGTGTGGGCGGCATCAAAACGACGGGGACTCCGCCTCAGTAATCTTCTAAATTGAATCCAAGTGGTGCTGAAGTAAACCGTTTCATGCCGTGTGTTAAAACTTTCAAACTGCACTTCTTCATCCCTTTTACGTCCTTAAGATCCATGGTATATTCTGTTAAAGGTGTTCGATTACAAATGCAGAAACCTGCTGTTTGATTCCTCCTGCTGTGTGCTCTGATGAAAGAAAGAGGTGAAAAAAGATGAGAGAGCTGAATAGAGGGAGAAAAAAAAAGTGATGTCCTTTGGCTTTTTCCTGTTCAGGATTTCATTTGTGTTGTTTTACCACTCGAAATTCAAAATGCAGAAGTTCTGTTCAACCACAAAACCTATTCAAGAACTGCAGATTTTAATCTTGAGTGCATCTGCTTCTGGAAATAGTCCGTCACCAACTAATTTTGGCAGCTCTGCCCACGCATTCAGTGGTGCAAGACAGGTTCATCGTTTCACGTGGTGTCCTGTTTGCGTACCACTGTGGTTTGCAAACATAGAATGAGGTGAAGGGAAATGCCACAAGCAAAAAATGCTTTACTGCTCAAGCCTAGAGGAGTGCTTTCTTTGGGAGTACGCTCTACACTCAAACACACGATTCAATTGCTCTTTTACTCTTCTTCAAAATACAGGTGTATGTAAATGTATAGTTTCCACTACTCTCGACACTGTCATGGTTCTGTGCTCTATGTCTTTTGATACTGTTGTCAGAATAGTATATTTGCATATTATTTATTATGTTTTGATCAATTGTGTTTAATTGAATGGATTTCAGTTTTTCAGTTTTCTGCAAATGACTTGTTTGCTAAATGGAGTCAGTTCTGTAGAATCATTTAGTCCTAGAGTTTGAACAGAGGGTTGAACGTGAAGCCTCTTGGACCAGGATAGGCTCATTTTTCAGCAACTGCCATTAATTATCAGTGAACTCTCAGATTTCTTTATTACCAATTTGGCTGATGGCCTATTTTTGTTGGCCCAATTTGTATTAGTCTTTTGTTTATTTGAAGCTGAGTGAATGGATGAAACACTGGATTCCATAGCTATAACACAAATATTTGCCCTTTGGTGGGGCAAACTGGAATCTTTTATATGTAGTTTAAAATTCAGTTGCCTAGATAATTATTCGCCTTATGTTATTTGCATCATAAAATTACAGCTTAGATTGACCAAAATCACTGGAATATTTGGCCAGTTGCCAACTGGGAGTAGGAATATTTTGATCTTTCCTGCCTGGTGAAGAGCTGAAGTGTGGGCCCATATACAGACCCATGGGTTTTGTGTGTGTTTATTTCACTTTGCTTTTCAAATAAACTCCCAGTGCACTCACTGACATATCCTTTTTTGTATTTGCAGAGGCTTTTAGCTACACGCCCAATGTGAGCCTGTCTCTGCCTCTGGGTATGGCGAACCCCTGCCTGGCCTCTCAGTACCATAACCTGCAGACCAGCCCTGTCATCTCCTCCTGCCACCAGGCGAGCTATGGCCTCCACGAGAATACAATTGCCCCGGGGTATTACCTGTCTCACGGGCTCAGGCCCAACGGGGCACCCCCTCTGGAAAGCCCCCGCATCGAGATCACTACTTACGGCCAGATGTCCGAGGAGGAGGTGGAGGAGAGCGGTAGCATCGACCCCATGGCCAAACGGGTCAACATCGTAACTTTGACCCTCCCCAGCATCGACGGCTACCGTGACCCCAGCTGTTTGAGTCCTGCCAGCAGCCTGTCCTCTCGCAGCTGCAACTCTGAGGCCTCATATGAGTCCGGCTTCTACAACTACGACAACTCACCCCAAAACTCACCTTGGCAGTCACCCTGCGTCTCACCCAAAGGCTCCTCCTCCTTGCTGTCCTGCCCTCATGCCCCCGGCTCCATCCCGTCGCCCCACCACTCGCCCTCCACTTCCCCACACGCCACCATCGCCAATGAGGACGGCTGGACCGGCGCTGCTCCTCGCAACTCCCCTCCCAGCTCACCGATCTGCAGTGCCGGAGGCCATGGCAAGCGGAAATACAGCTTCAACGGCGCCCCATACAGGCAGCCTCACTATACACCCAACCAGTCACCCAGCGCCTCACCGCAGGGCTCGCCCAGGCTCAGCAAGCTTGAAGAGACTTGGCTAGGCACCACCAACCAATACACCAACTCCGCCATCGTCGCGGCCATCAACGCACTTAGCACAGACGGCTTGGCCGAGCTCGGCGACGACGTGCCCCCCAAATCGCGCAAGACCAACCTGGAGCACAGTCCCACCATGAGCATGAAGGTGGAGCCTGGAGGAGACGAGATGGGCGCAAGCACAGAGCTCTGCCAGGAGGAGTACTCCGCTAACCGTCTGCCTTTCAAGAAGGAGAATTACTGTGCAGGCTTCCTGGATGTGCCCCCGCACCCATACTCCTGGCCCAAGCCCAAGCCTTACATCAGGTATGTAGACAAGTGATGCAAAGATTGTGGGTTGAGTCATAAAGGGAATTTGTAATAGGGCTGATATTTGTTTAAGAATTATTTATTTTTAAGATACATGATAAGTATGAAATGTATTTTCTTTCATTTGATAAAAAATCGTCTAAAGCGATACATTTCAAATATTCATAAATGATAAAAGCGCATCAGATGAATTGGAGATGCTGAATTGCCCCTCGGTGTGACTATATGTGTGTGAGAGTGTTTACCTCTGAATCTGTTTCTCTCCGTTTCTCTGCCTTTCACCCTCTGAGTGTTGGGATAGACTCCAGCATCTTCCACAACCCTGGTTAGGATAAGCGGCTTGGGTAATGAATAAATGAATGAATAATTCATGACATTAGCCCTGAGCCAACAGGCTAGTCACAATGCAACAAGACAGCATGGTACAATACGATACCGTGCTGTGTATATTGCATCATCATAAAGTTCAAAAGTAACATTTAAAACCATTTATCTTGGCAGTAAACTTTTATTAGGGATACAAACACAAACATTAGAATAAAAACATACAAACCATACATTGGGATTGTGGGAGTAACTATCACCACATCTCTATTTGAGCAAGCACGGTATTTACAGTTACCGTCCAATAGGGCTGTACAGTTTTTATACTGAAATCAAAATTCAAAATAGTGGCCTTCTAATTTAATCTTATGCTTTCGAATGTTGGCTTCAATAATGCTATAAGAAAGTCTAATAACACAGATCTTTTGAATTTTCAGCCTTGGAATATATTAAATATATTAAAAAATGAAACAGATATTCGCATGATGACCCTCTTATCAGTTTCCTGTCACTATTCAGTTTTACATTAACAGGTTTACAACACTGCTTGTTGTCTTGAGGCTCACCACAGTTGGTCTAAATCCTCTTTTCATAAAGAATGCAGTCTGTCCTTGCACTAGAAACACTGGCAGTAGCCGCAGCGGGCAGGAAAAGTGCATTGTGATGTATTTTATCATGACAGTGATAACATATCATCATGTCTCCCTCTCCTAAGATTGTG
>JBBMFX010000037.1:25000197-25014491 GCA_037832545.1 Rhabdalestes septentrionalis | reverse complement strand
CTCTCTCTCTTTATCCCCCTCTCTCTCCCTCTCCCTCTCTCCTTCTTTCTCTCTCTCTCAACGTAACCTGTCCCACAACTCTGTTCTTGGTTGGAAAGTGCACCGTTTTGTGTGTATTTTTGTGTTGGGAGTGATGTGTGTGTGAGACCAGGAAATCAATAATTTAATACATTTGGACAGAGAAACACAGCTTTGGGGCCGTCGCCTCTTGCCATAGACAGTAGTCGAGGCATTGCAGCTGTTTTCCAAATGCTTATTTTCTCTACAATCAGACATGGGCACTTTCACTTCTTAGCACAGCTGCTGTTAGCCGGCCAGTTTCAAACCCAATTCATCAACTTTCAGGTGTTATTTATAAGCCATTTCCTCCCCACCAAAAGTCATGTCTCGCTGCTGAAGGTGAATTTGTTAACACAGGCGGAGAAACTCAGCAGCCCGGCCTGTCATGCTCTTGGCATTCTGAACTGGACCCGACTGAGCTTGTGCCACTCCATCACTCACTCCGTACTGGTGCGGCTAGTGGTGGTCTGCATGAGGGAAAACAGGAGTGTTAAACCAAAGAAATGAAAACTAGTAGGAATCATTTACCATGATATCATCTGTATGATGCAGATTTCTTTTTTCCCCTTCAACTTTTCTTTTTTGTGTGTTTATCATTTTTGGAGATTTTTTTTTTACTCCCAGACTTGGCAACCTCTGGTTTGAACTGTACTGAGTGAAACCAGCCACAGATGTTTAATGTTTATTTCCAATCTCCTGCCTCCTTCAAGTCCCCAGTAATTGGGACCCATAAAGAACACATCTACGGGTTAGGAGACTGATCTAGCATGAGTTTTTGGCTTTCGCATTCTAATTACTGTTTGTACGGACAGAAGGAATTGATCTATGGTCTTACTTTGATATTTTTTCCCTCATGGACCCATGATTTCCCCTGGTGTTTTCTTTTTTCTTTCTTTCAGTGTGTTAATAATACAGTTGCTCCTCATAGAAAATTAGTAAATGCCACTTCTGCGGCTCACATTTTCTGTCCTACTCACATAGTTATCGTGTTTTACTTTTAACATTAGGTGGAATATCTGAATGTGTTTCCCAGCTTGCAGCTTCTCGAAGAGGAAGCCAGCAGAGTTCTCACCTTGCAGCCAGACAGAGGTTTGCTGCTTACTGCTGGGTTCTCTGCAAGCTGGGGTCAGGCAGGTCTCTCTACTGAGAGAGCTGTGCTTTGGGAAAAGACAAGTTTCAGCTTAGTCACGCACTCTTGTCAGCACTTAGACTGGACGATCCAGTGCTGAGAGCTCTCTGCCAGAGCAGCATTCAGATCGTGGCTCCGTCCAGGTTCCCAAGCCGGCACTCTTAAAAATAAAGCTGTCGGAGAGGTTTCTTTGGCACGGTGCCACAGAGGAATTTCTTTTGGCACCCTTAAATACTTTTCCAGAAAACCATTTTTGTAAATGAGGGTGTGTGAGTGTGAAGAACTTTTCTAACGTTAATTATCCCTCTCCACAATGCAAAGATTTTGGAAGCCTAAACCTTTATGACACAGGTCTTTAACCTAAGAATAACTAGTTCTGACTGGTACTACTTCATGAGCAATATGGCGGTGGGCAATGTTTGTTTATTTGATGTTTGTTCTTAAAAACCTTTATAGGGCAGAAGTGAGTCCTGTTGCCAATACTCAGTAACAGAAAGGGACCAAATAGCTTATTAGCCAATTTGACACTTCAGGGTTGTACCTATATTTATATTTTATCTTATCTTCTTTTCTTATATTTAACAAAAAAAGACAATTATTCATTGCAGTTATTTGGTTGACAGTTAATTGTTAATGATGCTACATTTCCTTCGTCTGCCTATTAGCCGGTTTGCATTGTGGCACGTGTGATTAGACTCAGGACATTTGATTTTTAGGTGTTAAAAAGTTCTGTCTGTGCAAGAGTATGCCAATATCAATTTAGGAACCTTTTGTTGAAGATTGTGTGAAGCAGGAGAAGGCCCTGGGCGGGTGGGTGCAGCCATGGAGAATGACAGGGGGGGGCGGGGGTAGGGGTGTGGGGCAGGAGAAGTCGTCATGCAGGCAGCTGGGGCTCAGCAGGGCTGCCACCCTCAGGGACCCTCTGCTTCCTGCTGATTAAGGACCCTGCGCCGCAGTGGTGCCCCGCAGGGGAACTGGGTAGGGCGGGGGGGCAAGGCTTCCACAGCCCATCTGATGCCACTAAGCCTGGGCTCCAGGGGAGGTCGCTTCACTGATGATGTCACTTCTGGTGAAGCACCCTCAGAAGCACTCCCAGGTCAATCCATGTGCTGACAGCTCACTCCAGAATGAAGCATCGTATCCCTCTGTTAACTTTTAGGACACATTTTCTCAGAGAGTAGCGCCACTATACTGAACCCAATCAAGAGTCAGTGTTTAGGTTCATTTGCTGGGTAGCAATAGTTCAGTCTTTCAATTTTATAGCTAGTCTTTTAATAGCTGTAGACATCTGGAGCTTGCATGAAGAGGCTGATTCCCCTCTCCCTTTACCCGGTTCTGTATTTCTGTGCCGCTGGCGTGCTCATTAGTTATCATCGAGGTTCTGCAGCACTGCCATAATGAACGGAGGTGTTTTTCTAACCCCTTCCACGGCTGCTGCCAAACACACAGGCTCCCCTTTGTTTAGGAAAGTTCCCTTCGTAGGGCTGACATCACTCTCCCTCTCCTCCAAACTGCCGCAATGGTGGACCGGTGACAAAGGCTGCCGAGAGAAGGGGTGGGCCGTTGAAAAGATGCCCCATGATGGTGGAAATATCCTGCCCATTGACCGTTCCCACTCCAGTTGTACTTTCCAATGGCTTTCGTTATTCCTCAGTTCTTCAACTCCTATTTTTTTGTGTCTTTCATTAGCCCGTCTGGCTGGTGATGGAGGCAGCTGACCTCTCTAGCCGCTTTTCCACTTTACTAGCTGCTGCCGACCGCACTGCCATTAGGGGGGGATGTCTTGCCCCCTTCCATCCCCGCTGTCTGCGGAAAAGGCACGTCGCCGCACCACAGCTATGGCCAACATGTACACGATGGTTTTCCAAAAGCATTCTGGGGGGAATGTCAAAGTCTACCTTCGGGTGAAAGACCACGTCAGGACTGATGGGTTTTCCATCAATTTGAAACTGATATCAAATGTATTCGCCAGCCCTGAATTACATGGAATTATGTTTTCGCGAAGGGTAAAGGCCTAGGACATGAACCAATATGTACTGCTAGGTCTTACAGGTATGTATGTTTTCACCATCTACCCTGATGCCCTGCTTGGTAAGGCTTGTTTGTACATGCTTTGTCTGCAGAGTCAGATGTAGCCTTTGAGGCTAATTATGTTTCTATGAATTAGTGCTGTTAGTGATGCAGGAGCTGTTGCTCTAAAGCTCTCATCCCCTTTTCTACCTTTGCAAGACCTGAGGAACAAGTTCACCATTCATACACACAGCATCTGCAAAGTGGCCTGGTGGACTTTCTCCACACAGATAATCAAATTCATTGTTTTAGTTTGCTTTATAAAATATTTCTTAGGGTGTGTTGCTTCAGATTACTTTCAACAGATGTCTGGCATGTGATTGGACTGTCATGTCTGTATTGGTAGTCTACAGCCCTGTAGATATTTGTGTATGTGCACTAAAGTCAAACAATTTAGTTTATCGTTAACTTTGCTAAAATATTCGCGCCTTTTTCTCGGTCAAGTGGAATGCCCACACATTCCACTTGACCGAGAAACAGGCGCGAATATTCTGGGCAAGTTGGGCATCTGCTACCGATGCCACCGAACAAGTACTTAAGCTAAAAAATGTTAATGATGCCAGTACTTAATGTGAGCCAAGCGGAGCCAGTTAAGTTAGGATTATGCGATTAAGCCCATCCTACTCTTAAGAGTTTTCATTTCCTGCCAGTGCTTTAATTTGCGATGATAGCAAATGATAAACCTATGCATAGGAAATTCAATGAGTTGTCATTTTCTATACACACATATATATGTGTGTGTATGTGTGTGTTTGTATACATTCCTTCCTTGAAGAAGAGGAGTATAGAATGCCCACTAAATGTGGAATACATCTTTACTTCATCCTCATGGACATTAGCCCTGCCTTTTTGATTAAAATCTCATATTTAACAGTGAAGAGGCCTAGGTATCATCTCGCAAATAATTAATAGCTCCTGTTTATTATGTAAAGCTCTATTAAACACCCCTGCCCAGATTTCCCTTTACTTTAAGGGGGCTCCCCTTACTCAAGACCTTGGTATTGGGAAACCACTAATTGCAGCCATGGCGTACCTCGAAGAATGCTACACAACGGCAACATTTTCATTGGTTTGAGGTGAGGGCCGCAGATTTATGAGGTAAGGCTTCGGTGGCCGTCATTTGGATCACAGGGCACTGGAATCCTGCACACGTCAGAGTGTAGCCTTTGGCAGTGAGCTTGGACCCGAAACAGTTGTTTTAAAGCCATCAATTTATATGGAGCTTAGAGCTCTATGATCACTGGTCTAGACATGGGGGCCACACTCCAAACGTTGGCCCTTGATGACATAACATTCGATTTGTGTTTTAATACCCAGCCCAGGCTGCAGTCACTCTGCTGAGCACCAGAAAAGTGCCTCTGGTCACCGTTGTAGCCAAACACAATAAAGCGATGCACACGCACACGTAGCAAACGCTGTGTGAAGCAATAGAGAGCTAATAAAGGGGGCTTTGGAGCAGGAGAGAGAAGACTTGGATGAGTGTAGATTTAATTTGGTACAGAGAGGCCTCGGCGGGTGACTGTCAGCGCTCGGGAGTGAATGTGATAATGGGCCGAGGTCTACTCCCCCTTCCTTTACTCCCTCGCTCGCTCTCCCCTGCTCCCCCTCTCTGCGCCACGTGGACCAGGCCAGTCATGACATTCCTGCTCGCCTCAATGAGACATTAGAAACAGAAATAACGAAAAGGAGAACAGGAGAGTCTGTTACAGTGAGAGATAAAGAGAGACAATGAAGAAGAAGGCAGAAAAATGCCAGAAGGATAATGAATGAAAGTGAGAGAGTGCCAGAAACAGGCACTTAGTCTGGTCTCACTCTCAGATGAGAACATTCATCAGCCTCTCATTTCCTTAAACAAATGTGCCTATTGCAAATCCTGGAGTTGCACAGCCTTGCAGGACTGATGTGTTTCCAGCAAGGACATTTCTCTTATACCTACAAGGCCTGCTACTGTTTTGAAGGCCACTTCCGACCCACACTGGTGACAGATTTCGTGCCGTCGTATTTATGAGGAGTAATGCTACATTTCCGTGTTAATTCTGCTCATTAATAAACCCGAGTCAGCAGGTTTCTAACACTGTTGCTGGCTGACACTCACTCACTCACTCTGAGACCAATGCAAAATAGCAGACAACAGGCTGAACTCTGTCATCACGCCCTAAAGCTCTCCATTCCTCTCAGCTTGCTGAGAGAGAGGCGAAGGTTTAGGCTGCCGTTTAAGTCTGCCGTTTTGGACGACGTCTCCATGTGTGTGGATGGAGGCAGACGTGGAGAAACGGGTTTCAGGGGAGCACATATGGTAAATGAATCTAGCGAGGTCGTCCTAGGGGGACAAACCGCGTTTCTTTAGTGTCGGGAATACCAGCATCACTGTGAGTTCCCTGACCTCATTAATCACTTCCCCTTGTGCATGAGGTCACTTTCGCTTTGAATAAAGCCGGCCACCTCCATCGGCCTGAGCCACCAGACCCGCAAGTGCAAAAATCCTCCACTTCGTGTCTCCCGTTCTAATCCTCGCTCTGACTTTTGAAAGCTGACGTAATGCCTGCTGAAATGAAAGATACAGTGCTGTGGTGTACGATACGGTGCTGATACGGGGTTGTGGTGTAAGTGGACCTGAAAATTGTGGAAGCAAAAAAGGTCTGTTGGCCATTTTCTGATTAGAGCCCACAATAAAAAGCACAAATGCAATATTTTCCCCTTTTTTTTTTCCACTTGCCCAAACATGCTTGGTAGTGCGTGGGCCTGAAGCCAATTAGCTGCGGTGACACAGCGAGTAAAATATAAGTAAGCAGAGCGAGCGTTCTGGTGAGATCACCTTGGAGATGAAGTGCTCTCTAGAGAGGCCGGGACTTCAAGAAGCCCCTGACCCCGGCGTGCCTCATTGATGACAAGCATATGTGACTAGCGCTCAGGGTCAGGACAGCTGCGAGACTCTGGAGGGAGGGAGAGAAAAAAAAACAAAAACGCCGGGAACACGGATAGATCATTAGCCAACATTCACTGGCTTGAAATTCTGTCATTCTTGTGCACTAAGCTCGGGAGATGGCGCTTGGAAAGGGAATCTAGTAAAGAAGGATTTTTATTGCACCATTAACATTGCATACCTTTACTCTATTAATTTCAACTAATATATCATGCTTGGAAATAGACAGTGGGTCCTATGGCAATGTCAGCTTCTCAAGCGTAGCGGACTAGGCAGCACTTAGCTTACTTTAATCTAATTACTCATGATGCAGCACCCAGTTTCATGGTTTTTAGCTATTTTTCACTAGCGTGTCACAGAAAGTGATTGCACTGGCCTAAAATTTCCAGTGACGCCTTGCTCTCGCTCCTTTATTGGTCTCCCCAAACTCCCCTGATCCCCAGAACCCCCCCTCACAGAGGTAATTATAAAAGCATTAATCAGATTATGTCATAGGTTACATGTGGTCTGCATTCTGTTAGATGACTCAATTGCTTAAATAAGCATGGCCTCTGTTATTTAGTTTGACAGGCTTACTGTCTCGACTCGGTCACTGAGAGAAACTTCACAAGGCAGAGACCTGAAATTATACACATTCATTAAATGATGAGTGCTGTCGGATCTACCTCATGGACTTTATTTTGACAGGTCTGTCTTACTGGCTTTCAAGGCAGTCTGAAATGTGGCCTGGTGCTCCAGCTGGGCAGAGATCTTAGTGCCCAAACTAAGCCTTGGAGAGCTTCTGGCCTTGGTGTTGAGTGGTCCAAACATTCTAAACGTTTTCTTTTTACTGTTTCGAGGAGCAATCCAGATGCCCACACACAGTGTGGAGAACGTGCAGAGTGAGCAATCTGGTTACACCAAAGCTTCAGTTTACTGGGGAATAGCCTACATTCATGGAATACTGCAACTAACCTCTTAAATACACAGCACTGATTTGGGTCTTTTTCACTTAATCTAGACTTCTTTACTCCCAAAACATCCACAGACACTGCACTGTATTTCTGAACATGAGATCAAGCTGGAATGTGTAAGTGTTTTCCACTCACTGTACCGTTGACTAATGGTTTCTTTAAACGTGTAATGACCGTTTGTTCTGCTTGCCCGTTTTGATGAATTTTCTTTGGAGCTAAGTGGTAGTCGTCAAGAAAGGAAGTGGTACCTGTTTGAAGCAGCGATTCAGAGTTTCTTGCCTCTTTCATCTCAGTGTGGCACCGTCTTTGGCTGCAGCCCAAAGCATCACAAGCCATATGAAAATCATAACACATGTTTTGTTCCACGTCAAAAGGCCTCGGGCGTTATGGAGACTAGCAGCATTTTATGCTCGGAAATGCAGTCCCTCATTAAAATTTACTTCACATGCATCGATAAGATTAAAAATAAATCTCACAGTTTTTCTTTTAGTTCCGATTTGATTTTACCCGACAGAGTTAGTTTTTAAGTATACAATGGAAAATGACAAACCTGTATTCACTGAGGTATCATTTTGCCTGTTGTTGTTTTTTTTCTTTCTGCGTTAAACATTAGCTAGACATTGTTTCAGTGAAATTTATGGAGCATGTGTTGAGTTCATATGACCTCAGATTTATTGTTGTCGAAATGATGACGGCAGTATCATAACACCATCCCCATAAATGACTTGATACATTTAATTTAAGGCCGTTAAAATGTTATTAGGATCATGAAAAAATAAATAGAATTTCTGCATTATGCTGAATTAATAGGTTTAACCCTTTTAAAAGTCGCCTGGGTAATCGGCAGTAGTTATGCATACTGCTCCTGTGGGCAGACTTTTAAATAATCACTTTAGTCTCTCCTTGTATGTCGATAATGGTCACTTTCCATTGAGTCAGTGTCTGCTACAAGCCTGCATCTCCCTGGGCATCCTTTTTATGGCCACTCTGAAATTTTAATGAACAGTGAAGTGACAGGAGCCAACCTAAAGACTGCGCGCTGTAGCAGAGTGGCCAAGAGAAGTCTGCCATAGAATCTCTCGAAGAAGATCAAAACCAGAAGAGAATCCCTGGCCCCTGAAGGGAACTCTCCTAACAATTAGCCAGACCAAACTGGGTCGAGGTTATAGTGCCCTGTCTCCAGCCCAACCGGAGAAACAAACACGGCGGCGCTGCTAGCATGTGTGCGAGCTGCTCTAAGGCTAAAAGCTATCATTAGGAAGTCGTAGCCACAGTGCACTCAAGTAATTATAGCTCAAAGAAGATGGCGTTTTAAGAGAGGGGTTCTCGAGTTGGGTTTTGGGGGGCTCACCTGGTTTTCTTTGTTGTGCTGCCAGCTCTACGGCTACATGGAAAACGAGCCCCTGACGCTCCAGCTGTTCATCGGCACGGCAGACGACAGACTCCTGCGCCCACATGCCTTCTACCAGGTCCACCGCATAACTGGCAAGACCGTCTCCACCGCAAGCCACGAGGCCATGCAGTCTAACACCAAGGTGCTGGAGATCCCTCTGCTGCCAGAGAACAACATGCGTGCTATGTGAGTGTGCCTGACCGTCTATATGTGTTTATGCAGCCCACTACTTCATTTTCTGTGCTTTTCATGAAAAAAAATTCTACCCTCACTGACTCATACCTTGGGTACCTTGAACATTTTTGTTTGATACAAACAGCTAATAACAAGTTGAAGGATACAAGGCAGGGGTTAACTAAACAGTGTCTAAAAGGGTTAGTTACAGGTCACAGGTCACTAATGAATGCATTCAGGAGTTAACTCTAATTTGTTTCATAGATAAGGCATAGCAAAATAAACATGCCCCTATCACTCCACTAGACAAAGCCGCCTGAGTGACTGAGAGTCCACCCACAGTTTACATGTCCTCCTGATGGACAATGTATAATCTCGCCTGATATCCCCTATCACCATAGGATGTCCCTGCAGCTCTCATCCTTCTCCTGTCTTACCCAATCCTGGTTCTAAAACATGCTTCAGTACGTTTCCTGCTCCTGAATATGAGAGGCTATGGCTCTTGCTCCCTCTTCTCCCGCCCCCAGCCTGAGCTCCGGCGTCCCCAGGGCTCGTGCTCGGCAGGCTGTCCGGCCTGCGGCGCTCTTGGCCTGGCTTCCCTCCTCTATAATTCTCCTGGCACACGTCCCAGTAGCTCGGACTTGGAGAAATAAGGCGTCAGACCCAGTCTGGATTATGCTACCGCCCTCACCTTCAAATGCTGTGTTCCCTCTCTGTCTCTCCTGTTACATTTTTTTGAAGGCAAATATGATTCTGCCCCCCCTCCACATCCCACCACATAATTCAATACATCTACATCCTGAAAATAAAGTCAAGTGGCTGAAATGACTTGCTTATCCTTAGGTTGAGTAATTCTATTTGATCGAGCTTGTATCCAAAAAGAATAGTCAATTAATGTCTGCTGCAGGATGATACGGGAAAGAGAACCAATGTCCAAATGACCTCGGAAGATTTCGGTTAGTGGAGCTGGTTCACCGAAATGTCAGAATGTTTTGTACGTAGGGGTTTTCTCTGGACCCAGTCTTGAGCAGGAAGGTGTGGGCTCAGGGTATTTTTTTAAAAAGCACAGGCCTGTGTGGAGGCTTACTGATGTGGTCTTTCCATCCAGACATAAACAGGCCACTACTGATAAGACCCAGAACAGTGTTTTTCCCTCTCTGTGTTTCTATCCAACTGTGCATTGACCGCTTTCATTCCTCAAATTTAGAGATGTTACTGTCGATGAAATGATAGCAAGCAATCTTGTGACTGTTTTTTTTAAGCACCAATCATTGCCCACGCTGTAAAGGCATCTGCATGCCATGTAACACATGGTGTGTCAGTTCAGTAATATAGTCAATTATACTTTGGTAAAAATACAATCAAAGAAACTGACTCAGATCAATTCAGACTTCAAATTCACTTCAACTACAGTCTAGTTGGTAGTGTTTTCCCTTCTGACACAGCTAATTTGATCCATGAAGTACTGAGCTGATGAGCTGAAATAGGTATCTAAGAGCAGGAAAAACATTGGGCAGTGCAGAAGTGCACCCATTCAGGCTAGATTACAGTAACATAGTGGGAGATTGCTGTAGACTGCAGTATTGATTTTTCAAGATTATAGAATACAAACATGAAAACGAACCACGTTTGTATCCTATGGGAGGTTCAAGGGCGCCGCAGTTTATCCGATGAGCGCGCTCAGTGGAAAGATGTGTCCCTAATTGTTCAGTGTCCACTACTGAGAAAGATTAGGTCATTCTTTTCCCATTATTTCCCTTGTTTCTTAATTATGGATCTTAGAGCAAGTACTAACAGCGGAAAGAGCAACGTGATGACAAGGAGACCAGACACTTTTTTACACGGAAATGTCTGTCAACCCACACTTATTGTCTCTCGCTTTCTTACAGTTTTTTATACACCATCATAAAGGCTTGAGCAGAATGTTCTATAGAGCTCGTCTCACAGAGTGCTTTAATCAAAATACATGAACTGGACCAGTGTGACACATTCATATGACTCGACTCAATTGGCCATGTAACAATAAACCAAGGAACAGGGCCCTCATAATACGTTTCACTACAAAGAGTGTTGCCTGAACTGACATCAGACACTAGTTCTTACGTGCTTATTATGGTGTTTTCTATTTATTCACATTTTAACTGACCAAAGAGGAGGAAAAATAGATTTGTGTAAAATGTGACATTTACCAAGTTCCAGGAATTCAGCCCAAAAGCTCCAGTGTAAAATAACTGGAATGCCAAGCCATGTCCCAAATGTATTCTCTGCTTTAGTTTTACCAGCTAGGCTTAAGTTTTATTTAATTTCGTTAAAAAGGCCAGTCTGAAAAGTGATGCCTTTTTCCACTCAGAAGTCCCATGAAGGAAAATCCCCAGAAAAAGAGTGGGCGTGCGAGAGAAATAGTAATGAAGACGCTGAAAAAAGTTCTTGCCTCCAAATGTGGCATTAGTTAACAAGGCCGAAGCTCTAAATGTTTGATCTTGTGGAAGCGGGCCTGTGAATTGCAGTAGAAGTCGGCTGGTTTCAGACGCTGGACTGGCGACTGCTTGATGTCCAGTGCACATCTCTTTTGAAAAGACAAGACCACTGGAGACCCCTGCTTCACAGACACCAGGGAGGCAATTAAGCCAACAAAGGGAAGTCCCTGTTCCAGAGTGGCACAGAAACTTTGATCTGTTATGCATCACTCTTTCAAAGCCCAGCATTGTTGAATGTCTTGCTAGTCATAAGAAACAGCCACTGCAGGCAGTCTTTCCATCGCTTTCGTCCAATTGTGGCGCAACAACCATTAACCTTTTTTCTTTTTGATCAAATGCAACCATTTGTTGGCATTTAGTATTTGTAATTCCATCAGTACACTAATGATTGGTCCCAGTAACACTCCCTCTTTGTCACTATGTGCCATTGTTCACACAGTAAACTTTACACAGACTTGTTGAGGTTTGAAGTCTCATTCATGTAACCGAACTCTTTCAAAATCCATCCTCACATAGTGACCTCCCGTAAGTGTACAGTATACATAGAATTACACTGAACAATTGAATGAATGTTAAGAAGTTGGAGGGAATAGCAGACAATGAAGTTATATTGTAGACAAACAGAGCGTGCAGTCTCTCGTTAGGTTAAATGGGATTTTTGCCAAGGTTCTATAAACTGGGTCCCACATTTTCTGTTAAAAAACACATTTGAGAGCAGACAATTAAAGTAAAGTGGCCCCTTACAGTCACGCGTGAACACACCACAGCACAGCACACTCTGAACAATGTGAAATTCCTTTTCTGCATTTAACCCATTCACAGAGTGAAGTAGTGGGCTGCCACCAATGAGGAGTACCCTGGGAGCAGCGAGTGGGGACGGTCCCTTTCTCCTTGAATGCTGCTAGCAGTCCTGGGTTTCGAACCCACAGATCGCAGGGGAAACTCCATAACCACTAGGCCACCAGCTGCCCTAATTAATAGTCGGATTTGAATCCAGCATTACTCATTTCTTTTGTTTCCTCATATTGGGTTGTGCAGAATTGACTGCGCTGGAATCCTGAAGCTCCGCAACTCGGACATCGAGCTGAGGAAGGGCGAAACTGACATCGGCCGGAAAAATACCCGGGTCCGCATGGTGTTCCGTGTCCACATCAACCAGCCCAATGGCAGGACAGTGTCTCTTCAAGCGGCATCTAATCCCATAGAGTGCTGTAAGTATACAAGTCACCAGGGTTAAACTCACATACAGGCATGCACAGTGGAAAACGTATCATATTTTGAAAAAAATCACTCCAAGTCCTTGCTCTTTGAGGAGAGTGCTTTCACACTGGAAGTCTCCTTAAAGAGCACTACACCGTTAACCGTTTACATCATTATTTGCTCAGTAATGATATCCAGACTGAGCGGTGCACTATGGAACATAGTTCCGATAGCAACTTTAGCAATTTAAACAGGGTCACTAGAGATCATTTGCCGTTTCATGGAGACTGGAGATATTGGTCCAGTTTGGCGACTGATGTAATGTTTGTCTGAGTTTATAAATGAGGGCATCCATTTCTTGCTTGAGGTGTGATGATGTTATTCACTTGCCCTTGCCATTTCCATAAATCTACACCCAACGCGATAAGCTCATTTTGCATTCAGGGCAAACAGATGGGCTTCTACACCCTCCCACCTTCGTGTCTTATTAAACCTTCTGACAAAGCTGTGATTAATATTCCAAAATCCTGATAACAAACTAATAAATTGGATTTTACACTCAGTTTGGTGTGTCCCATGCTTCCAAGTTTCTGGTGGTGAAAAGTGCTGACATGACCAAGAGGCCCCTCAAGCTTGAAAAATGAATACCCAGCTGGTGCTTAAAACAGTGACTCATGAAAATCAGCTCATTCACGAGGATGAGACGAGACAAGGAGGCCAAAACTGCTTAACAGGCAAATTGTGACTGTAAACATATTGATATGACAAATGTGTTTAGGATTGATTCCTGGGCTGGTATTTATAGTCAGAGTAGGGTTTAATGTGGTTTTAATAGCCAGTGCACTAGTAGAAGCTGGAATGATAAGTGTTAAGGAGGAGAGAGAGTTCGCTGTTGCTGGTCTATATTGAGGAGAGTCCTGGAGGCGCAAGGGCAGACGGGGATCAGGTTGACCTCTATGGCAATTTTCTCCAAAATATTAATACAGTACACTGTGACGTCATTTGTATCGTATTACTTTTCGGATGTGCAGTAGGGAGATTACAATTATTTGATTCAAACTGATTACTCAGTTTAAATTTGCTTATTTATCATAATTCACATTGAATTAGAAATTGATTTTTGTTCTCACAGTCATGTACAGAGCAGGGTGGGCCCCCATTTATTTTTGTCTATTTACAGTGAAATATTTAATGTAAGGAATGCAATACAATTCTAATTTCATCAGGTGAAGTCTTTTAAAGCTTATTTAACTTAATATAGGTCCATTTCAGGTGTTTATTCTCTTTTAGCAGCTATAATCAGTGGATTAGTCCTCTCAGTAAAAGGTAGATGACACGATGAATGGTATAATAGATACCGACAGCCCCGATGGCGAGAGAGTTCAGTGGCAGTGAAAGATCGTTTCAGTGATCCATATCTTATTGCATGCAGCCCAGCGCTCGGCCCAGGAGCTGCCCTTGGTGGAGAAGCAAAGCCTGGACAGTTATCCCGCCACAGGGGGCAAGAGGATGCTTCTGAGTGGCCACAACTTTCTGCCCGACTCCAAGGTCATGTTCGTGGAGAAGGCCCAAGGTGAGTCTGACCAGGCGTCTCACATCCCCCTTCCTTTCCTCCTCACTTGCTCCTCCATTCTCAGTTTTTTCTGTCCTCCATCCCTCTCCATTGCTCTCTCTTTCTGCTCCCCCAGCCTCCCCGTCAAAATAGAGCGGGGCCTGCCAGGCAGCCCATGTGGTGTGCATTAAGACACTATATTTTTAACCAAAACGTATTTACATTTGCAGAAGTTTCCATTGCCTGTTCTCTGACGCGCAGCCGCAAGTTAAGGAATGAATCACAAACGGGGCATGTGCAACACCCCCCCTCTCTCTAACTTTCTCCCTCTCTCCCTCTCTCACTCTCTCTCTATCTCTCTCT
>JBBMFX010000037.1:24933832-24955839 GCA_037832545.1 Rhabdalestes septentrionalis | reverse complement strand
CTCTCTCTCTCTCTCTCTCTCTCTCGTTTCCTTTTTTTTTCTCCATGCTGTCAGCCTCTGGGTCTGAACGCTTCCACATGGGCAGCGCAGGCTTTTCTGCATCAACAGATTTTCTGAACGCGCTCTGCTGCTCATACCCGTCTGTCAGACTGTTTTTGTTGAAAATTTATAGCAACAGTAGATTAGTAACTGATCCAGGAGAATTTGTTGTGTGTGT
The DNA here is from genome assembly GCA_037832545.1 of Rhabdalestes septentrionalis. Lineage (NCBI taxonomy): Eukaryota > Metazoa > Chordata > Actinopteri > Characiformes > Alestidae > Rhabdalestes > Rhabdalestes septentrionalis. Next base: position 24,955,622 of record JBBMFX010000037.1, on the reverse strand, counting down.
GTGTGTGTGTATGTGTGTGTGTGTGTGTGTGTGTGTGTGTATGAATGTTTGCAAGGGCTTTTCTTAACCCTTCTACTGTTCTTCTCAGTGGGGTTAAGGCAAGAGTTGGCATGCCGGCTCGCAGGGCCGCCTCCCTGCTGCAGTTGAGCGCGTGGGAGGCTGTGAATAGCCCATTAGCGTTTCAGCTGAAAGCGAGAGCAGATTTGATATTGTGGGGAAACAATAAGTAATATGTAGCAGGAAATTCAATTGCCTTTCTCCTACAGCATCAAATTCGGAGTTAAGCTTCCTTTGCCAAATCAATTTCACGGGCAGTTCAAACAAGGTTAAAGCATTTCTGTGAAAGCTGCCCTTCCATTGAACATATACGATTTCAAGGCAAAATGTCGGTGGTATACTGTGATCTCTTAATGCTGCTAGAAATATGGATTTCATAGATATTTGAGAGTTTCTCTTAGTTCTCCAGATTCTTGCCAATTTAATCAGTAACAAATATGAAATAAAATGGGGAGAAATGAGAAGTGTTGCCATTGCATTAGGCTATCTTTCTCAAAGATGGAGTTAATACCAGCCATATACTTTCACTTGCGTTATGGTATATACTGCTGTCAGGCTGTTCTGAAGCTGGTTGTTGGCTGAACTCATCATGCTTCATTTTTAAAAAAGCCCCAGTTAACTTCTCCTCTTCCTCATCATCAGAATCAGGTTTCATGCTAAGGGTTGTCCAGGCCTGAAGGCCATCCATCTCCACCAGACCACAGGCTTTCCCCTCTCACTCCTCTCACCTTTTTTTCTTCCTCCTCCTGTCTTTCTCTCACTTGTCCACACACTATTGCTTCCTGCGCTCCATTCTGCCAGCATTGTTGGCTGTGAGAAGTGTAAAATAAGGCTCAAGCGGACCTGTAATGATCCCCGATCATTAGTCTCAAGCCATGTACTTGAAAGCATATCTGGCTGTTAGTGCTTATTCTTGCCGGGAGCTTTTCACCTCCATGATTCGTCATTCCAGTGGTCTGGGAACGGGTTGGGCTTGTATCGCACTATTATAATCTCCCAAAACACACACATTGATCTCAGAACAGCAGGGAGGAAAGGCAAGGATGAAGCAGCACCAGCACCTAGATGTGCTCCAGTCATTTACATGTATTTCTGTCATTGATTGCTGACTGGGTACACAGAGTTTTAGCACTTTTTTAGTATCCTTTATTCATTATAAAATCCCAAATCAGTGATAATCACTGGCATGATTATAAAATGTATCCTCCACAATGTAGTTAGATGTCTGTTTGTACTGTAATGGTGCATAATTTACATTTTCCTACTCTCTTTTCTACATTAAGAAATGGGCCTGATGGACAAAACCAATTCTACTCATTTTTGGCATATATTGTGAAATATTTATTTATGAAAAAGACAGAGGTGGAAGCAAGTTACTGATTCCAATCAGATTCAAGTCTCTGCATCTTATGTCCCGAGTCATGTTACAAGATGCCAGTGCAGGCAAGTCTCAAGTCGAGTCCCAAGTCCTAAACTTTATGTCCTAAACAGGTTAGTATTCTGTAGCAAGTGGCAAAAACAACATGGAAATATAGCCTGTTTAATGATATCATGCTAAGCATTCATGATAATTTATTAAACAAACAGCATTTTATTGAAAGTTAGAAGTAAAGTTGTGGTTCTTCTCCAGATTAAAAAAACAGAGTTTCTGAAACAATAACAGACTTCATACACGCTCAAACCTGGTCCTGAATGTTTAAATAACTGTGAAACATGTTTTACTCAGAGACATCAACACAAAATCTAGCAGGAAACAGAAAAAACCCAGAATATGCGATGAGCTGTCAAACCGACCCAGAAGGCGTAACACATCAGGCCTAGGTTAGAGTTGGATTACACTAAGTCTCGTCCTACACAGCTTTCTGAATGGAGATTCTCCATGAAAAAGGAAAAAAGAGGCTAAATCCCTGCGAAGGAAAGCTACACTCAGTGTCCCCTGGTCACCTCTTGTCTTTACTTCATAAATCAGATTTCAGTGACAAACAGGATCAGAAACAGCCATTGTCTCTACAGTAGAGGAGGAGTGATTCCTGTTATCCTGTGGTGTTGTGTTCTCGATTTGATTTTTTTTCCGGTGCTTTTGAAAGCTTGCACTGCACGTACCCAGGTGATGAACTGTCAGCAATGGAAACTAATCCAAATGACAACAATGCTGACAGTGCATCAGAGTCATAACAGTAAAGTAAGTCGTCGTTTTGGTCAAATGGAGCAGAACCGGAATTCCCGCACGGTGTATTTTTAGAGGAGCGAGCGTCAGCGGCTGCTTGCCGTTCGCAGTGTGGAGGAGGAGGAGATTAAAAGATACCTTGGATAGGCTTAGGTTTGATGGACCACACCTAAAGGGAAAACTGGCAGGGAGGGGTTGGCTGTACTGGCTGTACTCACGTGTGTTTGTGTGTGTGTGTGTGTGTGTGTGTGTGTATGTGTGTTGGTGTGTGTGTTAGTATATGTGTGTTTGTGTGTCTTGGCAGTCATAGTGTCACAGACTGGCACACTGCAGGGATGAAGCATGTTTTAATAAAGCAAACCTTCTGTGTTCTGTCACACTCAAAGATGCCCAGCCTGTAACCAAGCCTGCGTATGAGTGTATGAGTGTGTATGGGTGTGGATATGTGTGTATGTGTGTAGAAGTAGGTGTGAATTTCAGCTGTTGACTAACTCCAGGCAAGCTCAGAAGATGACATACAAATTTTGAAACAGTTTATATATATATATATAAGTGATCAACATTTTTTATCTAATTTATTATATGGTGTGGGGATTAATTAATCTAATTAATCGCACATAAATACAGATGTCACAAGAAGCAGTTTTTTGTACCATTTATTATTGAATACAAGCCTATAACTTGGTCATGGGATTTTTAATACTGACTGAACCAAACCTATGAATTAGGTAACAGTATAAGACAGTTGTAAGTTTTGATATACTACGTCTCCCAGCTCTACACACACTCCGCCCACAGCCCCTCTGGAGGTCTGGATAAAAAAAGCTAATGTGGCTACTTCCAGACCAATGTTGCCTCTCCTGCTGCCTCTAGCTCAACCAACAGCTCTCCTACAGACACTACGACCAAGTTCACCACTGTCACACACTTTCCCGATGGGCACAGTGTTGAAATAAACGTGTGTTTGTGCTTCGTGGTCACCCTCTCCTTGCATGGCCGCGCAGCTGCGCTCCAAAGTTGAACCGGGAGACGCGGTATATATATGACAGCATCTCAGATGTCCTTTTTTTACCCCTTTCCATTTGTTTGTTTTCTCTGTCTTGTTTTGCACTGAGGATCCCCTTCACTGACTTTCCATTATGTTTTAACTTGTTCTTTCTTTCAGACAGTAAGGCAGCTAAATGATTAATTGAACTGTCTGGTCCCAGAACTGCTCAGTTCAACAAATGTGATTTCAGCGATAGGGAGCAGCCTCGACTGATAGGCTTCCAGTTTTATTTCCTGTAAAATGAACAGCCGCGATTCATGCTTAATCTTCACGTTCAAAGCCCATTTGTTCAGGCCTGTTGTGCGAATGTACCTGTTTCTTATTACTTATTAATGCGAGGGATTGTTACAATGGATTGCATCAGGTGAGCTTAGCAGGGCAAGACTCTTTCTGACCCCCAGTGACTGCATTCGGCCTCTGAAACACCTCAAATCAGTTTCGCTGTATTTTGCCGTAACAATCCTTTCTGTATATATATTTTTTCCAATGTCTCGATAAACAGACTGGCAGCCGCACAGATAACATTAATAGAGCGCTATAATTAGGCACACACGTAGCTTAGAGGTTTAACAGTTTACAACATCCTGTTTCAGTGGCTTTTTTGAACGTCAACAGGGTGTGATTACAGACCTCTGAACACCTTTCTGGCGTAAATCTCGTATTCTTTTTTTTCTCTCTAATTTTTTTTCCAACTCTCATGCTTTTTGTATCAGTGGAAAAGCTGAGGGCTTGGAAATGGAAACTATTAGTTGATAAAGCAAAACAGCGCAGTGTTGCGGTCACTGTGTAGGTGTGAAAATTTCAGAGAAGGCCTGACTGTTGCCGCCGCTGACAGGGCTGAGAAGGAAGCGAGCTCTCTTCCTCTGAAACAAAACCTTGTTGCATTTCATACTGTTGAGGTGATTCCCCTCACCACCCCCTGCTCTCCCCCCTCCCCCTCCTCAGCGTGCGGTGCGCTGTGTGCTACCTGAGGCTCTTCGCACTTCTTTATGTGTCCCAGCCTTTCTAGGGTCACATTAAAGTTTGATCATGTAATTATGAGCCTGGTTTTGTGGTTTGTTTTGTGCGATGCGGAGGGGATGAGCAGAATGAGCTCGGCATGTAAATTCCTGTTTTGCTCCGAGCAGCAGGTACAAACAGCCAGCGGTGTTGGCTCAGCCTGCACGTTTCCACTGGGACTGCCCTGATGTAGGAAAACGGATTCTGAACACTGCATACATGCAAGAGAGTGTGTGTATGTGAGCGTGTGCCCTGGCTAGGGGGTCTGATAAGGTATTACTGGTGGTCTGTTAATGTTCCAATCACTCATTAATGTTCAAATCACCCACAAATTTTCCAATAACCTAACTTTAATGAACATACATAAAGCTGTTGTATGTGTATGGATGTGTTTGCCTTGCCTGGAGGAACTGATAAGTTGTTATTGGTCATCTGTTAATGTCCAATTAGACAGCAATGTTATAATAACCTAATAATGCTCCAATAATATTATTGAAAATACATAACAAACATTTGTTATGTATTTTAGTATTAAATAATACAGCCCCCTGGCTTGGTTCTGTGGTCTGTACACTATATTTACTGTGTATATTGTGATATGACAGTATATATACATGTGAACTTTACATTTCTATACACTGTCAAGGTCACATGTATGTATACTGTCAGGCCCATTAATTTCATGTATATATAAACAGTGGTTATACCTTCCAGATCTATTTATTTACTATTTACTTCAGCATATTTGTTTATTCCTAATTCTGTTTGGTAAGTGATTTCATGTCTGGTCCAGTTGGTAAGTTATAATTAAGGGCTTTACATGCAGGGTCACTGGAGTGTCCCTGTAGTCACTTCCCTGGTCCCAGCCAAAAGACACAACAGATAAAACGGCTCTGAAGTCTGGCTGAAAGGGTGTGGGAAATGCGCGGGTGCAGAACACACCAACCCAGTCCAAGTTGCTGATTCACACAGGGGCATTAACAATGGCAGAGGAAGATCCAACAAAAGCTGGATATTATCCATCCATCATTTGTATTTTAGTTTACATCTTCACCATTTACTGATCTCTTGACCACACTAATCAAATGTAACCACATTATTACACATGGTACATCCAAATACAATTACATTTGATTTTGGTTTCAGTCTTCTGTTTTGACAAACATTTTGTATGTCATTATATTAAGTGCTATGTTTTTTTACCTATTAAAATTCACTTATTTTCTGTCATTATTTGTTTTCACAGTCAATGAAATTATCAGGAATGACTTGTCAAGCGCTTCGGCTCACGGTCACTCATAGACAGCCGCCGAGACGCCTGACGAAAGATGGGACCAAGACGTCTTCCCTCTGAATCCCTTCACTTCTGGAATCTGAGTCCTGGCGATTAAAAATTTGACTATTCAAAAGAAACTCCACAGCTACACTTAACTGAATGTTTCACATGAAAGGCCTTAAACTCAACGAGGTGTATAAAAAGCACCATCAGTGACTGTTCCTTAATTTTTTTGTTTGTTTTAGTTGTTTTTGCTCTTGCCTTAAACAGAACTAGGACCAAGATTTCCCTGAGGCTTTCTTCTGGTTTCTTCTCAATATGTAGTATGTACTGGCGATTCAGGACAAAGGCTGTTTGACAGGGTCAGAATGATGTAGAGTAGCTGAAACGTCCCGACCTGTTCATCACACAGGGACAGATACTGCAGTGCCTTGCTGCAAGCACAAACCAGGATGCAATTCCATTCTTCTTTATTCAATTCTTTTTTTATATAAATATATATAAATATATCTTTTTGATTCAGTCACTCGTTTGTTTACAGTAACTATGAAAGGCTGGAAATGTGTAGGAATGTGTGAATAAAGTAGACTTGTGTCTTTATTTTTATTTTTATTTTTTTCCTTTTTTTTTATACCATGACATAAACATATAAAGATGTCTGTAGTGCTTTTTCTTGAAATATGTATGTTTAATATGCTGTAAATATGCCTTAATTATCTGTTGTTGTATAGTGTGTTGTCTCTCAGTGAAATTGGACCACCTCTACCTCCCCAACATCCTCGAACCCCAGCGTCATCTATAGGAGCCATGTAGCGACTATGATTCAAAGCAACCTTCTTGAAAAGGCACTTAACGCTAAGTAGTCATGCTATTGGCCAAATGCAGACTGCTAGTGCTATCTATCTACAGCCCGCGGACCAAGACCCAGAGGGGTGGAAGCCCCAGCATTAGCAGAAGCTAACAGCTAAGTTAGCTAAACCAAATATCTAACTAATATCAGTTAAAAAAATTTAATAATCTGTTTCTGTAAATGCAGTAGTTACATACTTTTATGTTTAAATTGACATAAAGCAGACCAAAAAAAACATAAAATCATCCTTGGCATGTGTTAGCTAGCGAACCAAATTGGGTTGTGAATGTCGCTAACTCTTACCTGAACCACTTTTTATTATAAAGAATCTATGTACACTAGAAAAACAAAAGTTGGGGAAGCAAATACAACCCCCAGGCACAATGTGAACCCTTTTTAAGAACCAATTTACACTAAGCTAATCCTAACCCTCAGATCAGTCAGAGCGTCAGCTGTGTTCACTTGTAACATTGAAGAATGAATTACTTTGACAAGAAAGAGCCATCTGATTGAGATAAATGGTAAAGTTTGATGGAAAAGCAATGTTCAAAACAGAGCTACAACAAAAACACACCCAGTGAAAACAAGGTAGTAGATGATATCAATCTCTAAAACGTCTTACTTAATAGCTCCTATTTGTTATGTGGAAAACTGATGAATGACATATGCAATGCCATGACCGTTAAATGCTCCCACATCTTGCTCCAAATGAAATATAGTGTTGGGCGGAGCCACTTCTGTATCCTGACTTCAATCGTAACAATTTTTGAGGAAGCAATTTGCACTAGCTATCGTTCAGAGTAATTGAGTTTAACCGCTATCATACACCTTTGTTTTGAAGACGCAGACATTCCGCCAATATGGATACAGGGCTGAGACTAGATTTGACCAGATTGCTTTGTGAATTTCATTTTGTTTTAATTAAAGCATATTTGATTTTAACTATGATTTCTGTCTTGGAAATTTCATACATCCATTTCCCACAAGTCCAACAGCATCAGAGCTCAATTTGATCATTTAGCATACGTAAATAGAGGTTGATGGGTGAAGACAAAAGACCAGCAATAAATGACATGACGACACCAAAGGATTTTACCATGTAATCAATACATTTTCTATAGTGTAGAGTCTCTTAATATCAGGGGAGTGCAATCGCCTGCTCTTCTCCCCTGTGTCGGCCAGGCAACCCGGAAAGTGCTTCTTCATCTCCGTCCCGAACTTGTGCTTTTGGCTCCGTCCAAACAGCTGAAGGACTTAATTACCCAATGTGTTGAATATAAATATATAAAACATGTGGACTGTAATTACGAACCATTTGTCTGGGAGAAATAAGAATGAACATTCTGTATTTGACCAAAACTGAGGAGTCTTCTGTTTTTGGAAGGCTCATTTCTCTTCTGTTGAATGAAAAATGTCTTTCTAACGCATGCACTTAATATCGATATCCAACGTTTTGTTCATTATTGTGACATTGTTACCTTGGGATACTTTCTTCTTCTTGTATATGAATGCATGATCGTGTGTAAGAGACCTTGTCCCTGTGCCTTATTGTGCATTGGCTCTGCTCAACAGGCTGATTGTACTCGTTCCCCTCCCCCCCAGTCTAGGCACACGGTGAATTATGACTTGTATCTTCTCTAATATGACATATTTATAGAAATCTTAAGGGTATTTTATGTATACAGTATGCTTTCTGCTAACGACACAAATAAAAAAACAATTATTTAAAATATATTTGTGATATTTGTTTTTTCAATTGGTAGTCCAGTGAAGGCCCAAATGAGGCCTGACCTTCCAGGGGGCATTTGATTGATGTGTGTTAGGGGTGGGAGATTTGGCAAAAATACACCATCATGATACCTAAAGACGATATTTCGATTTAAGTTAGAAGAGACAAAAAGCACTAGAGAACTTGGAGTATTTAGTAGATATATTTCAACATACTCTACCTAGTGTACCATGATTTTTATTGCACTGTAGTTAAAACAATACTTGGAGAACTGGCAACTTACATTACAAAATACTCAGAGAACTTGATACTTTAGTACTTCAAAAATACATATAGCACAATGGTTTTTATTGTACTGTAATAAAACATAAGTTAAGATAAGAGATAAGATAAGCCTTTATTTGTTCCACAAATGAGAAAGTTGCTTAGTAACGGCACAAAGTTAAGAGCAGCAAAATAATAGTAAAAAAAAAAAACTTAAAAAAATGTAAATAGAAAAAAGTACTACGTTACAATATTATATAAAATAAAATGTTCAATTTACAATCTAAAGATTTATTTGTATGTAAACTGTAGGCAGACAAAATTACACAATTTAGCATAAAATGCACAGTATAGTATCACAGTATAGTATAAAATAAATGCACAGGCTAAAAATGTATAGTATATAACCCAGGAATACAAATATGCACCACTATATTGTACAAAATACATACATGTGTGTAAACTCTAAGTAAGACTGTATTGCTCATTTAGAAGTAACACTAGATACTTCTAAATCTTAACATACTTATAGAACTTGAAATGCCTGTAAGACATAATACTTATATAGTACTTATAGAGTGCTATGTTTTTATTGTACTCCAATTAAGCAGGGAAAATGATAACCTTTGTGGTGAAACAATTACAATTTGATGTTTTTTAGATGAAAAATATCCACAACATGTTCAGAAATCATATTGTGTAACCTCTATAATGATTAAAAACAGCCACGTGGTCAGATTACTTCATTGTGTATTTTTTGCGAGGAAATAATCCCCAATAGAAAGAACAATTCTGCACTTCTGAATGCAAATGAAAGTTAATTCACTGAATAGAACGTATTGAGTAAAACGGAACAGTATTAAGTTGTTTCACCTTAAACTGACCTGACTTTTGTACTAAAACGTGCACAAATATGCACCAAGAGAATGTGCTGTTTTACCAGCGCTGCTTAAAAAATGTGCACACTGTGGCTGCGTCCGAAATTCCTGCTATGTATTATACGAAACCCAGTATGCGAGGAGAGTAGTATGTCCGAATTCATAGTATGCAAAAAACAGCAGATGAGAAGTCCCCGGATGACCTACTGCTTCCGGCCAAATTCTGTAGTAGGCATCCGATGGACGCTGCACTATCCCATAAGGCAGCGGGAGAGGCGGTGTCATCTTCAAAAAAAGGTGGAAAACGGAGACGCGATTCTTTTCAAGTGTAAGTACCTTAAGAAAAACGGCCCTTGTGGATAAATTACACTTGTGAGAAAATGCCCTCTGTTAAGGTAAATAATAATGCTATTACATTAAATATAAAATCGCTATTGTGACGACACATGACACGTGACATCACCAACAGAGCGGATGCAGTATGTCTGAATTCCATTCACACTGCTCTCATTCATACTGTATAGAACGTACGGTAGAGCAGTACGTACAAATTCAAATGTAGTACCTACACACATAGTATGCTATTTCGGACGCAGCGTGTATCTTCATGTTGCTGCTTGTTCGTATTTGAGCTGTCAGTTAAACACCAGCTTCACAGTATCTTACTTATTATGCATAAAACCATCAGAACCTCCTGATATCATTTTCTGAACGTTTTTATGAAAATTCAACTCCAACTCCAACTCAACTTCGAATGACCCAGATTTGTTACTGAAGTGACGCTAAACAAAACTGGCCACTTTCCATTCTGAAGGAACAGCAGTGATTCAGTAGGACCGTTTTTTCCCTGATTGTCACTTCCAAACTTTCCACTTCAACTGACTTTCTTCTCTCTCTCTCTACACACACGCACACACACCCAAGTATTGATCATTACTGACGTTCATTTTGACTTTTACTTTATATTGTCCTTGCCTCTGTGTCTCTGTGTGTCTGTGCAGTCGGTGCATGAGCAGGTTCCTCTGGGATCAATAAAGTGACCTGACTGTGATTCTGATTGCTGTGTAAGTGGATGGACGGCCCTAAATTTGGAAGGGCATTAACTGTCAGCTCCTGTATTGCAGTTTTCCTCTGTGCCGTGAGTGTGTGTGCGCAGGGCGAGGGGCCTTTCGGAGTGGGAGTGTTTGAAATGCCAGCAGGGAGTGCAGGGGTGATCATGGGAAAAACCGCCGGCGCGGTGCCACGGGACTCTCCTGTGTACCACCTGTCTGTCCTGCAGACTTTTTCCATCCAGCTGCATTCTAAAACAGCCATCGCCATGGTGACAGAAGGCAGGCCTGGACGGCGCTCCCCTCGCTCGCCTGTGGCATTCCAAAAATAATGTCTACTCCGATATTCAGTCACGCCTCTTTTTCCGGGCAACCCACTTTTCCTTTTATTTGAATCTAAAAAAGAAAAACATGACACATATCTTTCAAAATGAACTTTTACAACCACGAGCGTTTATAGACGCCCTTGGCTGTGTTTATATATGTACATTTAGACTCAAATACATAAAAGGTGGACAAAACAAATATGTATGGGTACTATGGAAAAGGCTTATGTGGCTGTGAAAATAAGACTTAAAAAAGACTCAGATGAGCAAAGTGTTTTTCCACATTAATATTACTAGATATACTGAATAAAACTACAAACAATAAATACAAATAACATTACATGGTAAACAGGGATTTGGTGTACAGTTCATCGGTGTGTTTCTTTGGAAATCCAGTATTACTTGTAGTTTCCATCAGAAACCTGGTTTGACTCAAATCAATCCTTCATTAAGTTAAATCAGGAGCTGCTGAGTGAATTTTACAAATTCAGGCGGTGGCTAAAGACGTCAAGGGGAAATCCAACATTTTTTTATCCTTTTTACTGCTTTCTTGTGAGTTTGCATTTATTGTACACATCTTTTCTGGCATACATCCAATTTATAATTCAAAATAGAAAAATCTTTAATAAATAAGAGCAAGCATAGCCAGTGCAAATGCTTCAAGCGCTGCACGCGCTGTATGTAAAAATGCTGAGTAGGCCCAGACAGGGACGGGGACTTGAGTCAGCAATTTGGACACCAGCCGCACTAAAGCTGCCTGTTGTCTGACTCTAGGATTGAGACTCGTAAACATTTAACCTGAGAAAAAAAAGCCCAAATAAAACCGATTATGTCAAGACCTCCTCAGAGCAGTAAATGAATCAAACCTTTTATTCTGAACCCTAACTGTGTGACTTAGTTTTTTCTGTGGTCTTGCAGTCATTACTGTAACAGCACCCTCCTGCAGCAGAAAGGCATCAGGTTCAATACAGAGTTAGCACTTAGTCAGCTGATGTGTTAACTGAATAAAATACAGACCAGTTCACCATGTGCAACTTTAGCACTCAGATCTGTTGAACTACCATACCATATTTGTGTTACAGCAAACTACTTCAGCAGGAATTTTAGGTATTTATCTGTAGTATTTATATCCACCTCTCTTACTGACCACACCATTTAATGTAAACTATAGTAAAAATATTGCATATTGTTCTTGTTTTTGTGTCTCTGTGCAGTCGTAGACGTTTCTTCCAAGATCAGTAAAGTTTTCTGATTCTGATTCAACCATGGTGCCACTAAGCAAGAAGGATGAAGACCAGTAGATACTACGTCTTAGATGCATGAAGCAGTATATAATCTTCTGAGCTGCCGTTTATGCAGTAACATGAGACAGCTTCAACACGTTGGAGGAGAACATTAAACACCAGTAACAACTTTTAACATCTATTACCGCAAACAGATGACAACACTGACCAGCATCATTGCTTAGGTGAGAATGAGGGCTATCCTAATCTCCCAGATAGATTGATGTCATGGAAGTTGTAGCAGGTTTTGATTTTCCAGTGTATCTCGTCCTGGTAACAGAGTTTCTGATGCTCTGAGTGTGCAATTCTCTCCCAACAGTTTATGCCCGGTCGTCCCAAAACTGCATCCGTGGAGTCAAACCAGCAATTTCTGTCAATAATCTTTTTTTATAGTCTTTTTTGAGTTTTTTTTTTTTCTCAGCCTTTTTTAGCCATGCAGTGAAAAGCTAACCCAGCTAACCTGTTAGTTATGTACAGCTTCACATTTCTCCCAGTGTTAAAAAATCCCACTGAAATTGATCATCAGCCTAAATAGAAAGTAGTGCTTGTGCTTCATTTAGCTTTCGGCATTTCATCTCCATTATTTTATCTCCATGTTTTTGCAAGGATGGTGAGAAACTGTTACCTTTTTCCAAGTCTGTCTGTTGTCATGAAAACATTTTCAACCAATCAAAACATAGTGACCCAGTCAGCTCGCTTTCAGCCCCGCTGTTGAGCAGCTCGTGGTATGGCTCGTGTATGGATCAGTTTAGTTGAAATTGAAAAACCTTTGTCCGCATTACGGCACGGTTCCTTGCGCCAGGGGAAATCTCTCATTGGACTTATGATCTCGGGTGGCTGTGGCATCACCGAGGATCAAACTTGCAATACCCTGATGATAGAGCCAAAACCTGGACACTTAGCATGAATGTGTAATGGGGAGATGGGTTTGAAAGGTGCTTATTTCTGATCACTTACTTAAGAAGACTGTATATTAGCTCGTTAGTCATCAACTGACTTACTAACATGCTTTAAAATAGCACTGTATTACAAGAGGATGATGAAAATGACAGGTGTAGGTTTGAATTCCTAATTCTGTGACTCATGCACTTAACTTTTAGATGACAAACCTTGAGTAATATCTGTCCCAGAAATGTCAAAATTCACAAATCACTCTACCATTGAGGGAAGAGATGAACGAAAACATTCTCCATCTGACATTGTTTAAGCACATAAGAGATCTATGGTGCATTTGAACCTGGTGTTAGTTTGTGCCCTAATACTGTCATAAGCCAGTTTTAACTTTTTGAGCACCTCCATGCTAAACCATTTATTATCGCGAATCTGATCCTGTTTTTTATGCTTCTCTCGGCGTATATTCAGCAGGGATGAGCGGAACCAACTGCTGGAGTATCTGGTCTCTCTGGCACGTGTGCTTTCTGCTCTCCTGCCCCCACTGAATGATCTTTAGCCCTTTCGACATCCACACAGTCACTCCCACAAATCATGTTTAAAAGACATATTAAAAGACACTTAAAAATTAAAAGTCAGCCAGATGTCTTGGAAATATCTGAACTACAATGACTTTTCCATCTGTATGCTGTCTGCTCACTGTCAGTCGATGGGGAGGCTTCAGGGGGATGAAAAAATACTTGAGCACAAGAATGAGTGAGTGGTTAGCAGTTAGCATTGTGCTGAAGCAAGTGGTGGCCATTTAGCAAGTCCTCATCTGCATAAGGCTACCTGGCCATTTTCTCACAATTCACTTCACTATTTTCTAAAACATAATGTACAAAATGTCCTACTAAACTCAGATATCAGGAATCAATCAAGCCAAGATGTGTTTGGAAACAAGTGTTTTTTAGTTTTGCAAGGCTACCAGACTAATGTTGCTTCAAACACTTGAAGGCTATGGTCATCCAAACCTTTTCTGCAAACACATCCTCATCCTTCTCAAACTGCATCCAGCTCTTCATCAAGATGGAACAAACATGTGGATGTGGTTTAGGACACAGTATGACTTTTATAACTGTGAACTATAAAATTTAAATAAAGGAAAATGTCTCATCTTCAGAAAGGCATTTCAGGCAATATCAGGGTTGTTATTCACAGTACAAAGTCTTGAGCCACTCCTCATTTCTTTATATTTCCCATTGAACAACCTTGTTTCTGTAAAAATACTAATTCCTGTTTCCCAACTGTCTTATCTTTGGCATATTTAGATAGATTAAAAAAGCAATAGGAACAAATATTTTATTGTGACAGTCTGCAAAGTGTCTAAAGATACAAGGTGCCTCTTCTGAAGCAAAATAAGGGGATGTTGTACAGTGTCCTCTTTAGTAACGAGCTAAAGGGAAGTTTAAAATGGTCTTTTTATAGAAAATATTGACTTCTAGTTGTTAAGAAAGAAGGAAATGACCAACAGACTACTTCATTTGATACTCTTTCTCTTGGCTACTCTCTGGACTACCTTGCTTTGCAGGATTTCCCCACCCATTTGTGGGCGGGGTCTAGGAAGAAAGTTTTTCAGGATTCAAAGATCGTGTCTTTTTTCACTTTGTTTCTAAGATCTCTGAGAATTTTTGTCCTTTATGGGCATTTGTGTATGAAGCTATTTTAAAAACTTCAGCCGACGTTATTACATCTTTGTAGAACATGTGACACAGGAACAACAAACAAAGCTCATAATGACATCTGTCACCTCGAACGTTGACACAAAACGGAGGAACTTCCACATCTGGAGTTGTTTAGCATTATGGTGAAAATGTACCTTTTGTTTCGCTGCTGGCACGGATCCATGCCTCTCGCATTCTAATGGCTAAAATTTGCCATGTGATAGTCTGTAGTGCAGCATCACTCGACATCATTCTTTTGCCAGAATTTATGATTTTTTTCATTCAGCACTACAATACCCAACATGCCTTATGCTAATGCATCATACAAACATGAAAAACCTCCAAACAGTGAAAAAGAAATATAGTGCTGTTGCATCCATTGCAGTGATGTTAGCTGATATTCCTTCTACATTAGTAAAAAAAAAATACTGCCTACCCTCATGTATGCACCCCAAAGAGCACAAAGTTTTGCAAAAGATCCTCCCATCTACAAGAGATATTATCAGAAGGTGGTTTTTGCAGCCGTTAAATTGGGAAATCCCTCAGGGGACAACAGTGGCATCACCATGGGAGGTGAGAAGGCATGTTTAAGCCATTGTTCACATTTTTTTATTTTGTCCAGAACTCCCTTTCTGGAACAGCACTGGACATGGAGGACAGTGGATGAAAGCTAGTGGAGTCATCTCAGTGTGTAGCTCCATAGTGCAGTTCCGTCCCAGTGCAGAGCCAAATTCTGTATCCGGATCTGATACTATTTTTAAGCTTATTTTGAAAGCAATAAGGTTACAAACCTTCTCACCTGCACAATGCTTAACTGTGTTTTCCGGGTTGTGGGAGGTTCGGAGTATTTGATTACAGCAGGCTTGGCTCTTAATGGTTTAAAAGCAGAAGCGGAGTGGCCTCAGGTTGACCGCGCACCATCAGCCATAGTCTACCACAGGCCAGCCAGCGGTAGATAGGAGCGGTGGAGCATTCCAGAAGCCTTTCAGCTGTTCTGCACTCCCTCGCTTGCTCCTCATTCTCCCCCCGGGGAGAGTCCGGAGTGAAGCCAGTGTCCATCTATTCATTCTAATGATCCGTTCTTATTGATTAGCAGGCAGGGAGGGGGGCAGGCTGGAGTAATGACCCTTTATCCTCTTCTGCCTGTCATTCACGCTGACAAAATACACTCAACGGTTCCTGTAATGGACAGCCAGAGAAAGGAAGGTCTCGTTGGAACCTAACAGCCTCGAAGAACACAAGCTTCCATCCACAGGGACACAGCAGAGACTCCATAGCTCATAGCAAGCAACATTATGGTCAAGTTTTTCCATCCACATGGCTTTCGGTTTGTTCTCTCACCAAAATATTGCTCATGGATCTGCATTTCATATTTGAATGTCTATGTAAAGTACTGTGAGTTGAAGGTGCTACTTGAAAGTCTTCTTCCTCTGACTCAAAACCACCGCACTCAGCTCGGTTTGACCTCGGTTTGACCTTGGATCGTATCCTCAAAAGATATTAGCCACATGTTTTTACACTTGAGGGACAAATGCATCTCCAGACTGAAATTCTTACTATTTGCAAATATGCAAATCAGCTTGTATGTGATGACCAGATTGGCTTGTATCTGACTGATCAGAGACGCAACCAGTTGTGCCCTTGAAAAAGCAAAAATTTCCAGAAAGAATTTTCAAGATTCAAGTATTAATGTCATGTACAGATAACAATGCAGCATCATTAACATTCATGAAATTCTCATGTCCCCCTCCAAATTCATTAGATACATACAAAGGGGCTACAAGAAGCAGTAAAGTAGAAAGTAAGTACAATTTATAAGATAAATACAATTTTAAAGATATTTCAGTATGTACAAATATTAATAGGATATGCGGTGCAAAATAGTGCAGTGAGAATTTTAAATTGGCATTGTTTAAAGTGACATGGGTGAGATGGTGAAAACCAACATGGTATGGTGAAATTTCACCAAACCAAACTGACCGGCTCATCTATGGAGGCATTTGAATTAAAATTAGACTCACATTCAAATTAGACTTGCATAAACTGAAAGAGCAGTGATGCTACATTAAGTGCAGTTGGCATTGTGACAGTGATGGGAGGGGTTTCATTTGTCATATGTGTGTTGGAGTGACAGGTTCACATTGCTATAAGATGGCTCACATTATAGCAATATGAAGAGTAGCATGTCAGACCTCCTGAAGTGGTTTTAGGGATCAGATTTAGATCCAGTTTTAATGCTTACTGGGTGCGTACACACCTGCAACTTCTCATCGGGATATAATCCTGATACTTGGGATTTTAAACAAGTGTTAATTTATTCTGACAAATGGCAAGACAGACCTGTGGATCCAGTAATCATTTTTGAGACTTTAGGATGTCAAAGCACAATGGAAATATTTTTATTCACATCCACTGTCCACATGCATTATCCAAAATTTGCCAGCATTAATCAAGGGTTAGCTCCACTCACACCTGGCACAGTCATGTCGTCTTTCACCGAAAAGATGCTATAGAGTCTAAATAGAAGCATATTTGTGCTATTAGCTACATTCACATAATGCAGCCTGTTCTGCGAAATCACATAATGTGATGTAGTTCCTTAAAAGGATTAAGATTCTTAAATTTTTGTCTAAATCAACTTCGCTCCACAAAAATCTCTGCTTTTTTTTTTTTTGTGCTGCCCGCAGTTGGAATCAGCTCCCAGAAGAGATCAAATATGCCAAAACATTAGCTACATTTAAATCTAGACTCAAAACTCTTTTGTTTAGCTGTGCATTCACTGAATTTCAATTACCTTTGTGTATGAAATGTTCTATATAAATTGCCTTGCCTTGCCTTGGAACATCTGCACTCATTCATTTGTGTGTTTGCATTTGAAGGATTCCCAAATTGCATCAACTGGAGTTCATTATTTCCATTACAAATGACCTGTGACTTCTTCATTACATGATTAAACAACGAGATTTCTGTCATTTGTTCTGTAAAGCCCTTCTGCTGTTTCTTCTAGAGCATCTTTATGATGAAACCACCATTTTCCTCCTAACACCTTGCAAAGGCTAGATGTTTGATTTTTGACATTAGCAGATAAAATCTCATCTAAATGTAATTCTTTACACAATTTCAGAAGAGATCATCAGCAATGAACAGAGAATGGCGAGGGAATCAGAAACCAATGCAAATAATTTTATCCAACTGATCCTACTGATCTGCTGTGCCTTGCCCTAATAGAGACATTTCGTCTGAAAACCTTGACGTCTTTCATAAATAGCTTTGTCCACTTTAATACTTCACTCAAAAGAAACGTTTTTGTGATGCGTTACAAATCGTTTCGGAATACCCTCGTTTTGGGCCTTTCACCGTACAAATCGCAGTGGGCCTACAAGGAAGTGCCTTTGCAGTTTGCGGCGCAGTAAATACAGAGGAATTTCCTACCCTGACCACAACTCGGACATTCTATTTTATATAAATCCCTGAAGTTTTCATGTAGCGCACTGCAGATTCATAACAGCAGCTTATTATGTTAGCAGAAACTCACTCTTTAAGAGTATGTTTGTGTGTGTGTGTGTGTGTGTGTGTGTGTGTGAGGGCTTGTTGTTATTGAAACTTTAAACATATATAAACATGTAGATTTTATTTATATAACCTAGTCCCACAGTGAAAAAAGTTCTCCCTATGTTGTCTGAACAAATAAACAGGAGTTCACCTTTATACATTTTAAAGTAGAATTAGTGTTCAAGTGTTCTAATTTTCCAATACGTTAAACTCCTGGATTATATTCCCAGCCAGGGCAGTTGAGGGTCCTTTCTGTGTGGAGTTTGCATGTCTGGATGGGTTTCTGCTGGGCTCCCCAGTTTCCTCCCTCAGCTGAAACACACGTGATAGGTTAAGTGGAGATGTTAAATTGCAACTCTATGTGTGTGTGTGTTTGTCTGTGTCTTCGCCCTGTGATGGACTGGCCTTTCGCTCAGTTTTAATGGATGGATGTAAGGATGGATGGTTGGACAGATGGTTTGATGAATTAATAGATCATTGGATGTATGTATGGATGGAGATAAGGATGGGTGGTTGGGTAGATGGTTGGATGGATAATTTGATGGATAATTTGATGATGGATTGTTGGATGAATGGATGGATAATTGGATAGATGGTTGGATGAATGGATGGATAATTGGATGGATGGATGGTTGGATGGATGGATGTTGGATAGATGATTGGATGAATGGATGGATAATTGGATGGATGGACATAAGGATGGATTGGATGGATTGTTGGATGAATGGATGGATAAGTGACTCTGAAAACTGATGGATGGATGAATAGATTTTAATCTCATCAAAAAACTGTGCATGAAATGTAGCTGCTCTAATGACAATAAATAGATTCTGATCCTGATCATTAAGTTGGTTTCTTCTATGTGTACAAATTTTCTCATGTAATTTTGGAGGTGTTTGTAAAAATTTTGACAACTTTTCAGAAATTCAGTTCATTTTTTCATCTGTAAAATGTAGATATATCACAAACCAGACGCCAACAGGTATATTTATATACTTTATTCAATACAAGAAACTTTCTGGGAACAACAAAAAGTATTTAAAAAAGTATAATACTATCTAATTATCATTTTATAACTCTGGACATGTCTAATATTTCTTTTTTTTTCACAGCTCACTATAAAATACTCTAATTCATAAAGTTCTAAAGCAGTTACATTATATAATCTCTATTGTATGTTTATAAATCCGTCCCAAAAAGTGGATGTCATAAAAAATTATTATAAGACATGACACAAATAGTAGAATATAGTCAACTGTCCTAAATCCAAGTTTGGCCCACAGTTTGGAAATCATACTCAAAGTAAAGTAAACTCAATAAGATCACTTTCTTAGCTGATGTATTTAGATCAAGATGTAGAAGCGAATATATCTAAAAAGCCCTCAATATTCCTAATGAGTAATATTATATGCATTGCCTACAATTTTATAGCTTTCACTGTGCAGTTGTGCAGTTTGACCTCTAATACGGTATAAGGATTATTAACCACTGCCTACATCCCACCAGCCCTATACGAGCTGACTGCGGTGGCTGTTTCCCTCTGAGTTGTAGGTGCTGTCCCCACAGTTATAGGAAGCCAGTGAGTTGGCGAGTCAGCAAGTCAGCCTCAGCAACTGATCCTAAACCGCAAAAGCATCCTGTACCTGCGCTCTGTCTCGGAGTGACTGGACACGGCCTGGGGAGGTGAACTCTGCGCGTGGCCCTCTTATGTTCAAGAATGCCCAGGTGACCCACATTACGGGCTTTAAAAGCACATACTCCGGCGCTTCCAGCAGGTCGACGAAGAAAAAACATTAGGCATCTCAGCCTATCGATTGGTGCTGTGGCTGGAGAACACGAGGCTGAGTGGCAGGGCCTGGGGGTCGGAGGGTCAAGACATGAGCTCATCTTCAGTCCTAAGCAGGGATCCCAACTGAAAATCTGGGACTGAGTTGTGTTTTATATACATTACTGTGGCCCACTGCTCATTTTTTCATATTTCGTTTTCAAAATGCTAGACATTTTCATGTAGTCCTTAGGAGATTTTCATGTAGTCCTGAGGAACAGTTCTCCAGGCTTCCTGAAGGACTTTCAAAGACTCTAATTTTCAGTTGAACCTGAGCAGTTTCAGAAAAGATTTTTGTGAACTAGAAATGAATTATTCAAGTAGAGCAAACATGTCTAAGTTAAGGCCTGAACCAGTGAAGAAACAGGTGCAGATGATTCCAGGTGCAGGTGATCAGTATACTGGTGGTTCTGAATGCTGAGGCTCCTTGCATTTTGTAAACATTTGTCCTTATTTCCTTAATGAATCTACTCAATATGCCAAGAGAAGCTTGATAGAGATAAAATAGTATTTTTGCACCAAAAAGGGGATTCAAAGTGAAGTAAAAAAAGATGGGTGCCTTCAGGAATAGTTTTCAGTTTTCAGTTTCAAACAGAAGGCTCATTTTTCCAGGCCAAAAGATCCAAGAAGTGCCATCAGAGGAAGGTAAAATGTTGGTTGCCGTCACATACCTTGCGTTTCTTTTTATATTCATGGTTACCAGGTGAGGCCATTTTGAATTCACTGCCCTTGAAGTTTTAAGGAGTGTTTTTGAATGAGGTCAGGCAATCAGAACAGTGTAAAAGGCACAATAACGAACAAAAGAGATTAGAAAGCATCACATCAACATACTTAATGACCCAAAAAAATCTTCAGTTGACATATAAAAGTGAAATATATGAATTATGAGGATACAGACCCTCTCACTTTAACATTGCCTGAGAAACTCATGAAACTGCCCAGTGTGCTCCACTATGTGTGTTTTGAATCAGCATGTCTTCTGTTCTGGTCTAGATAAAGAGAGGCAAACACTTCAAAGTTATTGTCTGTGATAGTCGACTGTACGGCAGACAGAGATTAGGTTGAAAAATGATGAAATATTCCTTCAAAGCAGGCGGCAGCCTTGCAAATCTTCTTTAAATAGGGCTGTTTTTCCTGACTCCAGAGTGTGTGTCTCTATCACACACACAAGTGCAACTATCAGATCAAGATCTTATGAGTTAAGGATGGAGAGCAGGAACAGACAGACATGACATAACGGCGAAGTACTACGGCCTGACAGCCTCCTATTGGTTTCAAATGTTTCCTTCTGTCAGAGTCTATAGGAAGCCTCGTAATATAAAAAGGAATCACTAATGCGCTTCACTCTCTCCACGCTGCTTTCCAAAGGCCTAATAAAACGCTTCTGTAGCTTCAAATTCCTGCCTATTTAAATAGTAAATTAGCTGAGAGAGAGGAGGGAGATTTGAGCCTCTGTCTGTCTCAGATGTTGGCATAATATTTCCAGGCTGCTCAAGGTTGTCGCAGACGCCTCAGAGTGGAGTGGGGGGAGTTATTGGGGGGGGACTGGTTGCGTAACGGCAGGCCTGATGGTTCCTGGCCTCCGCAAGACTTCACCCGGTCTGTGCATTCCCCAGCACCGGCCCGCTCCATTAAAGAGGTAGGATTTCCCCTCATATGTTTTAAATCAAAATTACAATCAGTCCAGAGTATGCGCCGCCGAGAGGGAGGGAGAGAGAAAAAGACAGAGACAGACAGACAGATGGGGAAGACAGAGAGAAAGAGAGAAATAGGGAGAGAGACAGACAGATGGGAAGACAGAAAGGTGGAGAGAGACAGAGAGAGAGAGAGACAGAGAGAGAGAGAGAGAGAGAGAGAGAGAGAGAGAGAGAGAAAGAGGGTGAGAGAGAGAGA
>JBBMFX010000037.1:24922524-24933732 GCA_037832545.1 Rhabdalestes septentrionalis | reverse complement strand
ATGGCCCTGCGACTTAAGAGACTTCCTAAGAGATGGTTCGAGATACACTCGTGGAAATGTAAACAACTTAGGTAAGATATATCTTAGAAAATCTACTTAGGACGCTAAGAGTGTTCGTTATCGAGAAACCCACCCCTGTTCAATAAAGAGTGCCAATGAATTTTTTGTGACAAAAAACAATAGAAAAAAAAAATCATAAGCCTAGGGTGCCCTCTAGTGGATAGAGCTTACTCCAGAGCAGAGGCAAAACTAGCGGGCAAGTAACCCTCTGGCAATCTATCCATCATCTGAACCACAAATACTTAACCAGGATTGTGGGGGTGCTAGAGTATCTCTCAGTGGTTGTATGGTGAAGGGTGGGCAAATATACACACACACACATACACACACACCAATCTAGGGGCAATATAGCATGGCTAATACAGCCATTCTTGCAAACACCTGGTGGAAATCCATCCAGGCATGGAGAGAACATGTAAACTCCACTCTAGGACCCTTGGTGGCTCCAGTTGGGAGCTGAACCCAGGACCTTCTGAAGCTCAAAGTCAATTTTTCTCAAGTGTGAAAACACCACAGCACAAAATATGATTTTTTTTACCCATCTCTGCATTTAACCAATTCACACAAGTGAAGCAGTGGGCAGGCGGTGATGACAGGACATTGCTCAGGGTTATCTCAGTGGTGCCATTGGCAGTCCTAGGATTCGAACCAACAACATTCTATTCAAGTGGTGCTGCAAAGTACATGAGAAACTGAGAAGAGTTAGTTTGTCTAAATATATTGTACTTAAGGTTAAATTGTGGCATATCCTATTCATATTTAATATTGTTTAAAAGCATTTTATAACACCAAATATGTTCCAATGTTAACTGCAAGACTTGGTAGCCCACAAAATATGTATATATATATATATATATATATATATAGATATAGATATAGATATAGATATAGATATAGATATAGATAGATAGTAGTGAGTAACAATTCTGGCTACTACGCCAATCCATGATGTGGCTTTGGAAACGGACAAAAAGGCAAATACACTAAATACAAATAACGCATAAGCTATTATTACAACTTATATTGAATTTAGGAAAAGTTTATGTGTCTTTTCCATGTGTACAAATTAATTGATTTAAATTAAACCCTAATTTAAATAAAAATTAAATAAAAAATACGCATTTTGGAGACCAAAAACCCAAAGTTATAACCTACATGGATGCCATACTGTAAAAAACACATCTGTTTAATAAATTGCACTAAATGTATATCAGAATCAAGATCCAGATGTCTTATTTAAGACTAGTATTCCCTGCTAATTTGGTTTCATTGAGAGCTTAACATATTTTGCACCAAACAAGTAACGATAGGAAAGATCATTTTTGACAGACACATTGCTTTAAGGCTTTCCTCTCTTCTTCAGCTTGTTTCTAAGACTGTGCTGGAATAGCCAGGGGCAGCAAGTACTACCAACTGCAAGACAAGACACAAAAAACAAACAAAAAGATACTTACTAATGTGTAATAATGTTAATACTTACTAATGTGTAAAAATGTAATCTATGTTGCATTCAAATTGTTCATTTTACACATCAACATTATTAACTTACATAAGTTTGTCCAGTGAATAGTGCGGACTCGTCTTCAAAGCAAGCAGCACCTTCACTTCAGAGTCCTGCAGCTTGTTGCCATTCAGGTGGAGTTCTCTCAGACAGGTGGGGTTTGAGTGGAGAGCTGAAGCAAGAGCTGGACAGCTTTCCTCTGTGAGATTACAACGGCACAGACTGGAGGAAGAGTAAGTCACATGTCTTAGTGTTTCCATTCAAACATATCAGTCATGGGTGAACTTTTAGACTTTCAGAACGCTTTGTACTGGTTGTACAACCTTTGGTACACATAAGGATGCTATCTTGGCTGAGTATCTGAAGTTCTTCATTAGTATGAAACTCATTAATTGTTACTCATATGGGAACTGCTCCAAATTTTCGTTTTAATTTATTTTAATAACCCTGAATGTAGAAAAAATTCATTGGAATGTTTAACCCTTCAACTCAGTGTTAGTAAGTAAGGAAGGTTATGGTTTTCCTATACAGGATCTCTTTAAGACAAGAGTCACAAAATGCTGTAAAGAAAAAAGGAGAAAAATAATACAACAGTATAATTAACAATACAAATGGAAAAAGACAGAGATGACAGTAATAGTTATCCAAAAGCCATTTTGAACAAGGAGGTATAGCAATGAAAACTGGCATTTATTAATAGTGTGTACATATTAGAGCTGTAACGACACACCAATCCCACGATTCGGTTCGTTTCACGATTTTTTACTTACGATTCGGTTCGTATCTCGATTCATTTGTGGTGTAGGAGAGGAAAAGTTCTGAGGCGTTATTTTGTTTGGAGGCACCTTATCTTTACCACAAGATTATAAACCAATATTCGCTTAAATACCGCTTCCTTTCCATTCATACTGAGAACAAGGCTTTGGTGAACCGCACAAGAAGTCGAGTTGGAGGAGTCGACTCATCTCTCTCGGTTCACCGCTCCGTTCAAACAAATGAAACGCTCCGTCCAGCTGCCCATAGCCACAAAACTCACTCAAAACACAATGAAAACAATTACACAGAGACTCCCCCGCAGTTTTATCACAACCCAGCCAGCTTACAATTTTAAGCCCAGTGTCATAACTTACCTGTACTTACAACGAATCAATTCAGCAAACAAAGGGTCCATCCGTGCTCCGTATGTTTGTAAACTGGTGGGCGGGCTCTTTGAAACCCTTAGACCCTCAGCCATTGGTTAAAGAAAAGAAATTGACGTGAAAACCCTCCTATTACTGGGAAAAACGTGTTTCTGGGCAGGAACTGTATACGGGAAAGAGTTGGAAGGGGTGTGTCTGTGTCGCGATTCACCCTCCTCACCCCGTGACGTGGGTTCATGGACGTGAGTGTCGCGATTTCGGTTTTGTATGTATATCGTTACAGCCCTAGTACATATGCATGTATAGTAATTTCTTTACATCTTAGGGCATTACAAATCTAACATTTTAAAATTACATTGTTATTTTTAAATGTGATTTTGTAACAAATAAATATATTAAAAAGAAATTTGATTTTTACTCAACTTAATTATTGTCTGTGCTACGCAAAGAATCAAATGTAAGGTTTAACACTCACAATAGTTTTTCAAGTTTACAGTGTGGACTCTGCAAACCAGTAGAAAGCAGATGAACTCCAGAGTCCTGTATCCTATTGCGGGTCAGCTCTAGCTCTCTCAGACTAGAGGACTTGAAGCTGAGAGCCGGTGCGAGTGCTCCACAGCTTTTCTCAGAAAGCATACACCCAGACAGCCTGTGGATACAATTATAAAATGAAATATTTGCTTGACTGTGAAATAACTTGCTTTGACTTGCTGACTTGCAGATTACAGAGCTTTTTCTGTTTAACAAGATTTCTAAATTCTTTGTTATACATAACCTAGAACAGCGATTCTCAAACGTATTTGTCCTAAGGACCAGTCATGTCAGGCTTTGGGGCTGCAGGGCCCTGCATAGGCATATGCCCAAATGCCCAGAGACAGCCGACCAAATCTCCACCTTAACCACCTGAGCTTCGAAAGTTTATCCTGGTCCCAGATCACTTCTCTCTGAATTAGCGAAGCGTTCTCGTAACCCTTGCTTTTCCATGGGATGGGATTTTTAATGGAAGCATGAATCGAAATGATGCAATGTTTTTATAATGTGTTGCACAGTCATCTCCCCCAGATCCACAACTTCATCAGTCAGAGATGACAGACAAACTTAGGAAGACATGATGTTAAAAAAGAAATGGTATGGTGCACTTTAGACATTGGTTACAAGATCTGATCATTTCTCCCAAAGAGTGACAATATGTTTCATTTTCTGCCTTGAATACTCACAGTAGCTTCTCCAGTTTGCAATTTTCACTCTGCAGTCCAGTGCAAAGCTGAATTATTCCTAAATCCAACATCTGCTTATTGTCGCTAAGATTCAGCTCTTTAAGTCTGGAGGGACCTGAGCTGAGAGCTGAGGCAAGAGCTTCACAACTTTTCACCCCAAGATTACAGTACCTCAGTCTAGGAAGAAATAAGATTTAATATCATTACAGGTCAACGTAATTTTTATTTACAACACTTGTTGTTATACTGTTATACTGATCATATTCACATTTCCAGGTTAATATAATTAATAAATTACTTGTGGTATTTAAAATTTAGCTGAAAAGAACACATGCGGCAAAAACAATGTCAATAATTTTGTCTTTCAGTTCCACCTGAAATTGAGTTTGGTATTTCTATATTGTGTGTTTTTTGGTAAAATGCTTACTCCAGTGCCTCCAGATGGCAGTAAGGACTTGCAAGTCCAGCACAGAACAATTTCATTCCCTCGTCTTTCAACCTGTTCTCTCTGAGGTTCAGCTTACGGAGGTTTAAACTGTTTGTGCTAAAAGCAGTTTCAAATGATTCACAGCTTTTCTCTGTGAGACAACAACCCTTCAGCCTTAGTGGAAAAACAGAAATTAATACAAGTCATAAAACAAGTCCTTTATTTAATCTTTATTTAATTTTATCACTCCATGGGATTTAAAAACAATCTAGGAAGAGTACTAATCTTGCAAGTGAAACACAATAAGCAAACTGAATACTCCAAAACTAGAAGGCACAAAAGGCAACTTACTTTGCAGACGTTGCTGTTTTGACTGCTGGAAGAAGCCTCAGCAGAACCTCGTCTGGACTGAGGAACTCTTTCAAATCATTCCCTGGTGTTCTTATGTACTTTGTCAAATCAAAGCCGTTCAGCTCTTCTTCTGAGGTTTGAAACTCAAAAGTCAGAGTTGACCACTTTTCAGGTATAAGCATCAAAATGGACAGATTTCCTGAGCTCTTTTCCTGTTTTTCCACAATGGAGTGATGATTGAGTTCTACGAGACAGTAGAACAAATTGATTCTTCGGTCTGAAGTGGGATCTTCTCTGATCTTGTTTTTGATGTGTTGAACAACTTCTTCATTACTCTGTGTGCTAAGTTCCGACTGGGCAAATAGCCTCTGTAAGAGAATCTGACTGGATTCCAAAGAAAGGCCAAGAAGAAAGCGAAGGAAAAGGTCAAGGTGGCCATTCTCACTCTTTAAAGCTATTTCCACAGCAGCTTTGTGGAATTCATGAACTGTTGAAGCTTTGATAAGAACCGCAAGCTCAGGGATTGGATCAGACACTTGGTCTGGCCTGGTGAAACACAAAAACACATATAAAGCTGCAAGATGTTCCTGAATGCTTAAATGCACAAAACTAAAGACCTTTCTCTGGGTTAAGCCAAAATCCTCTCGAAAGATCTGGGTGAACACCCCAGAGTACACTGATGCTTCTCTCACATGAATCCCACATTTCTTCAGGTCTGCTTCATAGAAGATCAAGTTCCCCTTGCACAACTGATGAAAAGCCAGCTTCCCCAATTTTAAAACCATTTCTTCATCATGTTCTTTTGTTTCCAAGTACTTGACATTTTTGATGTTCATCTGAATAATCAGAAAGTGCGTGTACATTTGAGTCAGTGTGTTAGGGGTATCTTTGTTTTCCTCTTGACATAGCGTCCTCTCCAGAACTGCAGCTGAGAGCCAACAGAAAACTGGTATGTGGCACATTATATGGAGGCTTCTTGATGCCTTAATATGTGTGATGATTCTGTGTGCAAGGCTCTGATTGCTAACCTTCTTGTGAAAGTACTCTTCCTTCTGTGGGTCATTGAATCCTCGTACCTCGGTCACCCTGTCAACGAATGCTGGAGGAATCTGACTGGCTGCCGCTGGCCTAGAAGTTATCCAGACAAGAGCTGAGGGTAGTAGATTGCCCTTGATTAGGTTTGTCAGCAGACTGTCGACTGCGACCAACTTTGTTATATCACAACACCTCTCTCTTCTTTGGAAATTTAGAGGAAGTCGACACTCATCTAGACCATCAAAGATGAACAAAACTTTGTAGCTGCTGATTTCTTTCAAATCTGTTATTTCCTTAAAAAAATGATGGAGAAGATTCGTCAGACTGAGTTTTTTCTCCCGCATCAAATTGAGCTCCCGAAACGGAAGAGGCAGTATTAACTGGACGTCCCGATTGGATCTTCCTTCTGCCCAATCCAATATGAATTTCTGCACAGAAACTGTTTTTCCAGTGCCAGCTACTCCTTTAGTCATGACAGTTCGGGGTTTACTCTGCTGATCTGACATTGTTTTGAAAATATCATTGCATTGGATGGGTGTGTCTTTTCTCTCTGACAGCAAAGACCTTTTCTCGATCAGCCTAACCTCATGGTTTATACTGACTTCTCCACTTTCTCCTTCTGTGATGTAGAGCTCAGTGTAGATGTCATTAAGGAGTGTGGGATTTCCTGTTTCACTGAACACACACTGACTTGCCACTTTCAGATTCTGTTTGTGTTTTTTAAGGACATTTTCTTCTTCAGTCAGCAGACACCTTCACCAAAGAAAAAGATTATGATGTTATACTTCTGATGTTATACATCTGGAACTGAAAAAATGACTATAACTGATCTATACCTGACATTTTTGTAAGAATGTCATGTATTACTTAGTTGTAACTAGTCACGGAGTTGTAATTGCTGATTATTTAATTTCATACTCAAATATTATGTTTGGGGAATGAGAAAAAAAATGGGAGGGGACTTGAAGAAACTGAAGGACTAGTTTGAAATGTGTCTTCGAAACAATTACCGAATAAAACCATTTCTACTGACAAACCTGTCTCATGAGTATACAGTGAACATCACTGGTGTTCGGTGAAACAACAAACACATATGAAGCCACAATGTGTCGGTGGCTGGTTTTGGCCACCGCTTTTGGTTTTTTACTACTCTGGGTTTCTGTTTAAATTTAAGGGACTTTTATGTTGACACTCTGGTCTGCTTTGCTTTGGCTTTGTTCTGTGTCACATGGGTTTTGGGAGCACATGTCTGATGTAGGTTGTGTCTTGTGTTATTAGGTTCACCTGTCCCTTGTTTAGGTCCCTTTAGGTTCTGTATATAAGTCTGGTTTTGTGAGGTTCTCCCTTATCTGTCCATCACCTCATTCCCTTGTGTGTCCTGTATTTCATGGTTTTGGATGTTCTGACGCCCCTCAAGCCAGGTTTGAGTTCTGTTTGTTTTTTGTTTAAATAAAGTACCCCTAATGAAGCCCTGGTTCTCTGGATCCCTCTCTCAAGGTAGTTCAAAGGTGGGAGCTTACGCCACCCCCCGGGACACATCAGATGTTCCTGAATGCTTAAATGCACAAAACGAAATATTTAGGTTAAGCCAGACAGACCTGGGTGAACACCCCAGAGTACACTGATGCTACTCTGACATCCATTGATTTAACGTTTTGAAACATGATCAGCACTCATAGATACATATTCAGTTTCATGATGATTGGCCAATTTAAAATGCGGGGTTGGATCAAATTACAAAAACCCTGACAGAGGCTACAGCTCTGTATTGGGGCCAAAATAAGAAACATCAAAAACAAACAAAAAAACTACTTACAGAATCAGACATTATTACCTCGATTTTGACAGAAAGCTGTAGCTCGTCATGGACGCACAGCTATGTGCAGGTGAAGTCCATGTCTCCTGCTGCAGTGACCTTCTAAAAAAACACACAAACATAAATAAAAGGGAAATGGAAAAGGATCTTGCTTGTCTTCTTAACTGTACTTTTCAGTGAAAGGGAGGACAATATACACAGCATCTTATCAGAACTGTAAACATAAATACTGTTAAGCTAACCACAGGAATCAAATGTTCTTACCTGTGTTTAGAAGGAAATCTGTCTTTGTGAAAATTATTTTTTGAATCCATAGAATCGTCGCTCTTCATGGATACACAGCTGTGTTCAGGTGAAGTCGATGTCTCCTGCTGGAGTGACCTTTAGAAACGAATACAGTGGTGGTGTAAGTGTTAGTTTTATCAACCATATACACACTACACCAGGAAAAGAAGAAATATTCCTCCAGGACCATGGTACAACACGGAGCTGGTGGATTTGTGGATTCAGTCTTAAATGGAAGTAAAAAAAAGTAATAAAATGCTCTTACCTGTGTTTAGAAGGGAAGTTGTCTTGGCAAAAATTGTTTTTAGCATCCATAGAGTTGTCACTCTTCATAGACACACAGCTGTGTTCAGATGAAGCTGAAGTCTCCTGCTGGAGTGACCTTCAGGAAGAAATTCAGTGCTTTGAGATAAACTGTAACACATCTTCAAATACAGTGTTACAGATTTCCTTTTTGTTGTAAGACTAACACTGTATTTGTAGATACATCTTCTCCAAATGTTGAACCTAAATACTGTTAAACTAATCACAGGAATCTAATGACCCTACCTGTGTTTAGAAGGAAAGCGGTCTTTGTGAAAATAGTTTTTAGCATCCATAGAATTTTCACTCTTCATAGATACACAGCTGTGTTCAGGTGAATTCGATGTCTCCTGCTGGAGTGACCTTTAGAATACAGTGGTGGTGTAGGTTTTTGTCATATTCTATCATATACACAATAATTCACAGGATAAGACATCATTCAGTGTAGCTGACAGGAAGAGTAACAGAGGTCAAGCTAAGTGTGAGGAAATACAGTGAGATTTATGTGCAAAAATTCCAAAGAATGCAAATACTGAGTTAGACCGCAATTATAGTAGTTATTAATAAAGCAGTGTTAAATAGAACTGAAGCAAACAAAAGGTCTTTACCTGTGTTTAGACAGAATGTTGTCTTCGCGAATATTGTTTTTACAGTCCATAGCTGCTGCTCCTTCTAGACACACAGCTGTGTTCAGATGAAGTCTCCTGCTGGAATGACCTTCAATCATGAATACAGGCAGAAGTAAACAAAATAAAAAAAAACTTAAAGTAGTTTTCAGCAAAAGGGAAGGCTATAACACTTTAGGTCTGGGTACATTATTACAGTCTTTTCTTTCACTGTAATGCTGCAACATTCTCTTAGAACCCATGAACCTAAATTAATCACAGTCAAATATTCTTACCTGTGTTCAGACGGAAAGTTGTCTTTGTTACATTTGTGTGTGCATTCTGTAGAGTTGTCGGTCTTCATGGACACACGGCTGTGTTCTGGTGAAGTTCATGGCTAAAATATAAGCTAAAATTTGGATATAGAGATACTGAAATGTGTCAGTCTCAATCTGGCATGCATTTAAAGAATATGGAAGTGATGTAGTGTGTAAGATTAGTAATGTTCAAACTTGACAAGATATTGACAGGTGAATTGCTAGAAGTTTCATGTGGATTAACGAAGCATTGACCAAAAATCAGAACAGAAACAGAACAGAATTTTTAATTCCACACATTTTACTTATATTTACTTACATTTTAAGAGTATAAAGATATACTGAAATCCCATAAAAGTGAATTTCATTTTCATATGAAGCTCTCCCCATAAAATTACATACACATACTGTATACTTTTTTCATAATTGGGGCAGAGGTGTAAAACATATCAAAATCCTCTTTTTGTGTTTTTAAAGAGAATATTTTCTAGACTGGCACTGCTCATATTAATCTTAAAAATGTTTTTAGACAGGACAGTAGGAAATAGTGAAATCCTATTTATAGAGGTGGCCTTCTTATCTCTTCACACATGGCCTTCTTATCATTATTCACACATGGAATGTACAAACATGTAAACACAAGTTTAATACATTTTGATCATATGTGACATTAAACAGCACGTTATCATGCTTTATTTTAATATGTGAGTGTTTTCCCGACACTCTGTCAAGCTCCAGACTTTATTTAAAAAGTTGTGCGGTGGTACATGATTCCCATTTCTTCTGATGAATTGAAAATATTTTATCTTGAAATCTACTTTAGGTTTCAAATTTAAGATAAACCTTTACAAGTCCCACAAGTGGAGACCTAGAAGTTACCAACATGGTACCTTTTTTTCTGAATTTTATCAGTGTAACATACAGGCATATTTTCCAGTGTTTTATCGAATTACATGATGTAGTTGCTAACTTGGACGCCTACCAAGCCATAACACAGAAATAAGGAACTACCAGTGTCCTCAATTTGTAGCTCTACTTGTCTTCTATCAACACTTCTAAAGGGGAATTTAAAAGGAATTTCCCCATATTTTCTAAATTCCTGCATAATTAAATAGTTGAGAGTAGCTGACGTTTGTTTTGACATGGTCAGTCGGTTGGTGTTTAGGTTTCCCAATACGGGTTTCCTTGGTTCACTACTGTATGCTGTAAAGCTTTAGTTTACTGTAAATACACCAGCTCTTACCTCATTATGCCAAAGGATCCAGGTACAGACCCTGAAACACGTTTTCCATTAGGCTCTTATTCTTATTTTACTTCCTACAAGATCTGAGAACCATGTGACCAAGACATTGAAACTGAAACCACTTATGGTACCCCAGCACCTCCTGCACCAGTCCTTTCTTTTGACAACACCATAAGGATTCCGAGATTTAGGGACATAGGAATAAATAATTTATTTCTGATTGAAAGAGATTTTCTCAAGTTTCTTTCTTACTTTCGTTTTGCTTGATTTCTTAGATAACATTTATTGTAAGCTTGAGGGGTCATCTAGTGGCGCTTTCGTGTAAAAACACACAGGAATTGAGGAAGTGCACAATTGTGGAACTAATCTCGCCATGTCTCAACATTTGATAGACCAAGTGTTTTACAATAAATTAGAATTTCCTGGCCCATTAATGACCAGTTGTCCCGTGAATGTGATATGCAGTCGAAATAAAATATTATTTGGATTTGTTGCTCCAGGGTAATGTTCAAATAGCTCATGCATCTAAGATCCTTTATCTAAGATTTGGATACAGAATAAGATAAGAATCAGATACAGTACAAATAATGCAGAATAGGGATTGGTGACAACACCAATTTATTTTTCAATGCAATACCAAGCAATACTAAGGCTAGTATCAAGATTCGAGTCCTGATACTTATAAATAGTTATAATGTTATTAAGATCAAAATCAATATGTGAATGGCTTGCTAAGCAAAGAAAATGATTAATATTGATACACAATAGTATTGCGAGGCCTGACCTTTACACAAGCGGGGATTTTAATGAGATTGCATTACAATCTATAGACTTTAACCCTCTGGCTGTCCTCGTTTTTGCTACCCTTTCAGCGTCCTCGTGGCCAAAAATGGCCGCCAACAGATTAAG
>JBBMFX010000037.1:24908752-24919412 GCA_037832545.1 Rhabdalestes septentrionalis | reverse complement strand
TACAGTATTGATCACGTGCCAGCTGGGTAAATGTGCAGGGGTTAAAGTCACATACTCTGCACAAGGCAGTGCTCTTTAGATGCAGAGAATCTGAGTGAAACAAGGAAACCAGAAGGCGTGCACAGCTGAAACTCAAATGTGAGATTGAGGCAGCTGAAGCAAGACACCAGTGAGAAAACAGGAGAGCCGAGTTTCTAATTAAAGGTGAAAATGAAAAGCCGTGGAGAGAAGGCGAGTGAGAGGTTTGAATAAAGAGTTTCAGAACCCAACTGCCTTCACAACCACGCAAAACACATTGTGTTGACCTTGGCGTCCTCTCAGGGTGTAGAAGAGAGGAGATGGGTGGGGTGGGTGATGGAGAGAAAGTAACAGTTCATATCCCAGAATTATAACACCTATGTGAATCTGAGAATGTGATCCCGCCACAGATTTCTCAGTACAGTACCTGTAACCGTCACTGATCTATTTCTCGCACTAAACTCAGCAGTTTGACAGGTGCATAAATGATCAACACTACTCGTGTTTTTGAAGATGGTTAGGAAAGTGTAATGGAAATGTGTGATTAACACCACAGAGCTTTGTGTCATTCTGAAGAGTATAAGTGTTACAAGAATTAATGTAATAAAGTGCTTTCCACTGTGGAGATTTCCATTGCTATTGTTTACAGGAGGGTGAAAGAAGTTGACGACAATTCGTCATTCAAAGTAATTCAAAATAATCAAGCTTACACCACTTGGTTGCCATTTTGTTAACAAAAGTTTGTGCACCCCTGGTTATTGTACATTTTTTTGAGTTTCTAAGTAAAAATAAATGAAAACACTATCTGCCTTGCATGCACTTGAATCTAAGGCAATATTACCATTTGATAAATGTAGCAAACAAAAAAGGTAACGTGCATACATTTGGACACTCTTGTTTAATATGTAGTAAAACTTTACTTATTTATTACTCGGGAACCCCTTGATTAGTAAGGTCACATAATTTAGTACATATTTTGGTATTAGCTACACCCAGAGATGGGGACTTGAGTCTGAGACTTGGACTCGAGTCGTACTTAAGTCACACAAATAAAGACTTGTGACGTGACTTGAGACTTGTCCTTAACAACTCGAGACTTGACTCAGACTTGGCTGTTGTGACTCGCGAGTCATAACATGTAAACAAGGTTCCTTTAATGGAATTATTTCTTTCGTTAGTTCATTCATTTCAGTGTTTCCAAAGCTTTATGTGAAAACTGCAGCAGACTGACGTCTCTCCCTGGTAATACGCGCATAGTCACGCATGCTTTGTACTTTGAACATCATTATGGTTTTGAAATTCTATTCTTTTGTCGAAACCCTTTTCCAGGATCATGTTTAAAGGTCTGTTCCCACGGATGTGTTGGCGTAAATGTGTTGGTCACCTTTTGGCAGACTTTGTAATTGCTTTATTTTATTTTCCTCATTTTTTGCAGTTGTTATTTGCAGCCAATTGCCCGTCTAGTGCCTTTAGCACTACCATTGGCTTTAGAACATTGTCAGAACAGATTTTAGGAAAGGTTGTCAAAAAAGTTTGTGAATGGATCTGGTCATTTCATGTGATTTCAAAATACATTTATCAAGTTCAAAGCTTTTACATTTTCTTCACATTGCTCATTGAATTAGCCCACTGAATGCATCTTCTGATCAATTTTGATACTGTCTAATAGATAATATAGTACAGTACATGCCTTTAATCTAAAAACTATG
Organism: Rhabdalestes septentrionalis; assembly: GCA_037832545.1. Taxonomy (NCBI): domain Eukaryota; kingdom Metazoa; phylum Chordata; class Actinopteri; order Characiformes; family Alestidae; genus Rhabdalestes; species Rhabdalestes septentrionalis. The sequence goes on along the minus strand of JBBMFX010000037.1, from coordinate 24,917,685 downwards.
CAGTATTATCTTGGATAGCATCTGATTAGAGTACATTTAGTTCAGTCATATGAGACTTGGACTTGGGATTAACAGCTTGAGACTTTACTTGATATTCCCACTCAAAGACTTGAGACTTGACTTGGAAAATATGACTTGTGAACATCTCTGGCTACACCTTGGATTGGATTAAGGTGTAACATGTCAAATAAGATTAAGAGTGGATCAATGTTTACACACCAAATAAATGTTATGTTCTTTTTTGATATGTTCACCAAAAAAAGGTAATTGTCACATTTAATGATGTAAGTTTTTTCATTAAATAAATTGATCAAATTTTAGCAAGGATGCTCAAACCTTGTATACAACTGACACCACTGACCGAGTTTAATTCTTCTTTTCTCCAGATAAGTTTGACCAGTTTTGGGCCATGAATCGTAAACTGATGGAATATCCAACTGAAGAGGGTGGCTTTCGGTATATTCCCTTCAGGATATATCAGGTATTGGTCATAGTCATCATTCAGTGAACCTGGAATCGCAGCACAAAAAAAAAACGTGATGCATGTTAATCCGAATGTACATCCTTGTGTTTAACCGTGGGTTTATGTTCTGCAGTATATAATTTAACCAGTAGATGGGGTTTTAGTCAGCCATTTGTTCATTGTCACAAAAAGATTTGTGGAAGGGAAGGAGAAAATCTGTAACTTCCAAACTTTCTAGCACAGATTACGAATGTTTCAGGAGCCAGGTGTGTTGTTGCAGTCTTTCATAAAAGATCAAGTCTGGATCTTTTTGGCTGCTTGTTTTTACCCTACAAATTGTTCATGAAACATGATTAATTAAGCCTATAAATTAGGGCATAAACGCCATAGATCATTAAAAAGCAGTTAAAACACATTATTGAAAAGAACACGCCAATAGCAAGATTACATTAATCTGTGTTGATAAAACTTGCTGGTTTCTGATCTTACTTTGTCTTCCACCAGTCAGCTATACCACATTCATGTTCGTGTAATAGTTCATGGGTTATAACTGCTTATTAATATTCGTTTAAGTGTTCAGTATCCTAATGTTCCTATCCATTAATAAATAAATTGTAATGCCTTTATAGGGTAGTCACGCTTCAAAGCAGGACCTTATTTTTGTCGCTGTCAATGCCACAGTTTGTCTTTATATTTCCAGTTAGTGCTATTGCATGCCTGCATATGCTTGCCCCCACACGCGCAAGCACACACAGAATGAGAGCCCAAGATCATGTGTTTTTTGGTGATGCAGTTCTTATCTCACGGATCTAATGATAAAATCAAATCTTTTACCATTCGATTTGCTACTGTCTGGTTATGTTTTTACACTTTTACAAATTTTATTACTTTTTCTTTGTTGCTTATTGGTGGTCTTTTGTTGTGTAATGACAGTTAGTGGTACTGAGTACATTAGTAAGCAGACGTAACCCAACCCATTTTTGTCCATTGCAAAGTTTCACTGCAGATGTCATCATATGCCAGTTTTGCAGAGATCATCCTACCTACCCCACACAGCGAAACACATTACTTAAACAGCTGATGGTTAAGCAACTTCTTGTACCTAATGTAAGGTCTTTGTAATTGGTTTCAGTGTTAAGACTGCCTTTCTGTGTGGTAGAAAACATGTAAAGTAATGTTTAAAGTTAGTTGTCATTGAAAACGACTGTTTTGTAAACAGCTGTTTAAACTGGTTGGGTCATCAGTTAAACCTGTATCTTTTGTTCATTGCCAACCAGAAGATGAGTTGTGTGTTAGGTCAGCGCTTGTTTTCCAGATTCCTAAGGACTCCTAGGTGTTGGATTATACTTTTAAAGTATGTTTTATTAACCAATGATTGTGCATGTGTAAAGCCTGTGTTGTTTGAGTTTATTCTAGACTCGTGCCGAGAGATGTGTGGCCTTTTCCCAACACTGATGCATTCAGTGCATAACACCTTGTTGTAAACCTCCTGCTCAGTGATTTGTGGCTTTGCCAGAAAGATTTTAGTGTTTAAGAATTATAGTTTGGCATAGTTGGGTATGTTTTTGGAGTCTAACTTCTTATTTATGCAACTTGTAACTTCAAGAAAGCTCGTTGTCAGCCCATGTAAAGATGAAGTGAAACATTGGAGACTTAATCTACTTGGCGCGAACTTAACTCTCTCTTATTTGGTGGGTCCACACCACTTAATTTTCCCAAAATGCTGGAGGCAAAATAATGCCTCCAACATGACATTTACCATACGCTGCAACACTTGAACAATAGGACTTGATTGTGGAAATGTCAGCACGGAGGTTCAGTGGAAATTGACTAAACCCTTTAGGTGTATACATGTTTGGGTGTTCATTTAAATAATGCATGACTAATATAATTGATAGTAATTATTCATTACACTGCTGTAGTTTAGTCTTTGACCTCGTCATTCTCATCTTTTGGGAAAACATGCACTTAATGAAGTCATGTTGCAAAAGGTTTCTGCTTGTGCCTGTCTTTCTAATAAATGTGATTTCTCGCTTATGTCTTGGGAATGCTTGAAGGTATTTCACCTTTCCCAGCTGTTTCTTGCCTTTCGTTGGGTCTAACTTCCCGTTTGGGCTCGAGGTTTGTTCCCAGCTCAGTTCACGAAGAATGTGGATGTGTCTCAGGCCAACCTCTGGTTGTCTGAACGGATCTCTGAAAAGCAAGTGAACAGGTCGCCAAGAGAGCAGATTTACCGGAATGTTGGGATACATAATCCTTCTGGAAAACTGGTGACATCACTTGTAAACAGCCTGCGCACTCGGCTCCAGTAGCATGGCTAACTGGCCCATGTGAGGAAATCCGTGGCAACAGCAAATACAAGGCTCTGAATATAGTTAAGAACTTCCAGGAGCTTATTTTAAAAGTATAACAGTTCTGTGGAAAAGACAGAGTCAATACTTTGGTTTCTACAAAATACACTAAAGCCCAGAATTGGTGGGAGGTTATGTTCCAAGAGCACCTGCGAATTGTGGGGCCTGTTTTTGTAGTGCAAACCATAAATGTTCCCCCCAAACACTTGAATTTCATTTTAAACTTGGCTTAATACAATAACGTTAAAACTATGTAAAGGTAAACCTGTATCCATTCTGTAGAGTTCACGCTGAACTGCTGTCTCCCACAGTGCTAGATTACCAATGTTACCCCTGTATAAACTGTATAGTAATTAATGTATGCGCATTTTCTTTGGTATAGGCAGGGTAAAAACAGTAACAATTTAAATTATTAGTTTGGTTCTAAGAAAAAATCTGTGAATGACTGAGTCCGCAAACTCTCAACCTCGAATTCGGGGGTCGACTCTAGTTTTGTGAGTTAGTCAGAAGCGCAAAGGTTTGGTTCCAGATTTCTCCTCAATGCCTCTAAACATTGCTTGGATTTCTGAAATTCCATCAATAATTTCTAATTTAGTCTAATGAAGAATTGATGGGGCCAAACCAGGTATTTGATGGTAATTACAAATAATACTGAGATTCCATGAGAAGAACCTCTGGAAATAGTCCCGAGAATGCCTTGACATACGTGGTGTCATGTTCATGTAATCAGATATTATGACGTGTTTTTAAACAGTTACTGGTCAGCTAAGCAACTTTTAAAGATGATTTTATCAGTTGCTTAATGCATTTACACAGTACTACAAGTACTAAAATGCTGCCTTTGTCAGACCAACTATATATATAAATGTTTGTCAATAAGACATTGTTGTGTGTTTTACTGACACAAGTAGGAAATGTATTCATTCCTTGTATTTTGAGGTGCATTAAGTGATGCCTGAATAGAATTAATGCACCACTGCCTGTGGATAACTCTACTCTGGTACTGGGATAAAATGGTAAACTTTAGGATATTTATATTCTCTTAAAGAAAATGTTTTCAACCAGGAAGCCATAAAAATGCATTTCCAAAAGTCACATGTTGTTTTAGCATGTTAATCTATATTGATTTAGATTTTGTAATGAGTGCAATTAAGTCTATTTAACTACATCTAATTTACTTCATATTAAAAAGCCAGGGGCCTCATGGATTAGTAATGACCCCTGAAGGGATTTTTGTTACTGTTAGGCCCATCACAATTTTTACGTTGTTGTCTGATTTGTTTCTGCTCGTCATATGTTCGTGTTGCTTTTCAGAACTTACATATTTATAGCTTACAAAAGAGTCACTAATGTTATTTCAAAACATTCCAGTTCATACAATCATTGTATGAAAAATAAATTGCAAAAATAACTTGAATGTATTGGTTTTGTTTATGTGAATTTGAAGGCACATGTAGCCTATGTAGGCAGCACCAAAATAGTCAAAGAATGGAGAAAACACATTAACACTGAATGCAAAGTGTTATGCCTGATATTTCTAACCTGGTGCCCATAACATTTTTAGAGGGCAGGGATGGGAAATATTTGTTTATCGGAACTTAAACATATATGTTAGCTTTTAGTTTTAAGCTAGCGTGCAATATAGACCATAAATCAGTTTGATTAAAGTTTACAGTTGTGTTTTGATTTCTGCATACAATTAATAAAAAAGACCAATTGCTTTTTTATAATTATTTTTACCTGCTGACATTTCATGGTGGCAGTAAAGCTAATTGCAATATATTTCATATTACATATATGTATTTATTTATTTGTTTGCTTTTTTGAGGTTTTTGAATGACATCTCGAGTGCACCAGGAAAACCATAGTGCCACTTAAAAGGCACATTTTTAAGAAATATTTATGAAGAATGAAATTGTAAATGGTTGTTAAAAATACACGGTTAAAATAATACGTATAAATACATGTATGTTGGACTTATTTGATATTACATATGACATGCTGCTCGGTTAATGCAATTGATATAGTCATTCACAGGCTTTCTCTAATGGATCTAAATGTCTCCCAAGTTCAGTATCACCAACAAGTTCAGTATCACCAACAATACCCCGGACATGTTCATGAAAAAATATGTTAGGATGTCATTTATGACCCTTTCGGGTGCAAATCACCATATTGCCCGTCCCCAGTTGACCCCCACAGCCCCTTTATAATGATATCCTATGATACTTTCCTCCATACAAAGCAAAGGGTCGACTTGAGACACACCCCGTGTCTTTTCACTGCCTGTGGAGTTCGGAGAATGGCTAACGATGCCTCGTTGCCATGTGGTTCGCTGCCAGCTTGGGTGTCAGGCGAACTGAAAAGAAAGTGTCAGGGTCCAGAGTATCGCGCTCCTCATCAGTATTAATGGGCCTTTTCAATAGTGCGCATGTCAATAATTGATGGTATCATTTAAAAATGCATTGAAGTAGCTGTCACTTATCGCACTCTCTCCGCTCCGGGTTTGGAGCCATTCGCATGCGAGCCGCTGCTTCTCCACACGGTGAGTCAGCTTTTCTGGTAAACCGATCGGACAGCCTAGCATCCTGAGCCACCTTCGCTTCCTGGAGCCTGCTGGTGTTGGTTACAGCTCCAACACCTGAGCCGTCCATGTCACCGGTTTCCTTTTTACAGCTCTACGATTGGCTCCTATTGTTTCCAGGCTGCTTCTTTGTCACCCAGGACCCTGATCTGGAGTAATCAGACATGGTCGGTCACTGACCACATGAGAAGCCAGGTGAAAAACTGGACCTTGTCCAACACACGACACCTTGTGCCGATTGGGCTATTTATGGCTGGCCTTCTGCATTTCATAATGAATGGCTCTGGATGGCAACTATAAGGTCTGCAGTCTCAGTTTGACAGCTGTTCTGCAAAGTTGGGCAGTTTAATATTTTGTCATTGTGAATGGAACATGCAAAATATCTTCTTTTCCATTTATTAGTGTGATTGTGTCAGCAGTCACACCATTGTTCTTAAATTATTTTAATAATAATAATAATAATAATAATAATTATTATTATTATTATTATTATTATTATTATTATTATTATTATTATATGTGGAATTTTGCGCTGCTTATTACTGAGCCTGTAATCAGTTTTGGCAAAATTCCAATGCTGAAACATCCTTTATCATCCAGCGTGTTGCACCTGCGTTCAGTTTTTTATCGGTTGATCAGGGACGGATTGTTTAAATATTTGATTTTTGTGGTTGAGTCCGCTCTTGAGTCCGATTTTTGTGGTTGAGTCCGCTCTGGAGGGATGAGATGCCCTAAAAGTGTGCAGCAGAGAGAGGGAGTCTCAGAAACAAGTAGTAAGAACAAGTAGTAAGTTATGTCTATGATAGCTAGAAAGTGACAAAATGCCGAACAACAGAAGACACAGACTCAACAACAGAAGACACAGACTCAAAAGCAGACTTCAAGGCATCTCAGGTCAGTTAAAGACATGCATTGCTGTTTTTAAAATAAAGAATCAGTTTGGCTATTTTTGCTTTTCCCACCCATTTTTGGCTCGCTCCACCTGACTTCAGCCATCCTTAACCATAGGTGGCTTTGTAATAGGCAGTGAGGTAATGCGTTCCTCCGTGGCTGAATGGTAGAACGTGGTGTGCTGAATGAAGAGAACCAGTAGGGGCACCACATCAGTACCCTAATGTGAGCTAATATTATTATTTTTATTTTTTGGGGGGGTGCCTCCAAACATTGATTATTATACACACCCACAATTCACATTTTCCTTGTTAAAATGTTTCTTCTCCTGGTGTTACAGATTGCTTCATTGTTGTAGACAACATGGCTCCTCTTGAGATAATGTCAAAAATGCAGCTTATTTTTCATAGACAATTTCTTTTCTCCTATCCCTGTTTTGTTTAATGTTGTTTTCCAACCTGTGGTGAATCAAGCCCTGATGTGAACGCTGTCAGGCACTGTTTAGTCATTGCAGCGTGGAGCTGGATAATATGCACACTCAACGATGGGGATCCCCTTCTTCCCGCTCAGCCAGCAGATGGGGGCAGATCTGGCACATCTGCATGGTGTGAATCCACTAATGGTTGATCTTTTCCCCCTATGACTCTCTGAATTACGGCTCGGGAATCCATTGTGTACTGAGAGTGCCGGGGCATTTGGGTGCCAGAGGTTTACTGTTTGGGAAAGTAAACCACTTTGTTCTAGTAAATAGTGTTGGGATTCAGTCAGGAAAATATTTGAAGTTGGAAAGTGTTTAGGAAGTGTGGTTTATAGGGGTGGAATTATCCATGATTTTTTTTTGTTTGTTTTTTGGTCATAAAAATCGGTCACAATGTTCCATATTTGCAGAATATATTCATTGTTAGTTTCAAAATGTATTGTCCACTTTTGTTTCCATGTTTCAGTTTTAAAGGCACAAGAACACAGAGAAGTTGAAAATGGTTCATGTGAAAATGAATTCCTTGTTTTAGTTTGAGAAAACGTATTTTCTTTCCCTGAAGCCCAGTCAAGTATATGACAAGTGTACGATGAGGCTCTGTTAACTTGATTATTGCAAGCTTAGTATCTTCATAATGTTCATGTCAACAATCTATACCCTACACATTTCATATTTTTAATTACTCTCCCTGTAGCCCTAGTAAGTTTATGAGAAGTGCAGGATATGCTTTCAAGTGAACGTTAATGAAGTTGGTTTTGTATTAATAAAGCAATATTTCCTGAGTACTGATAATCTTAAGACTCCAAGTTAAAAGAATATCTTGTAAACCTAACAGGTGGTTTGGTTGGTTTTCTTCTCTTAAAACACCAGAACTCAAGAGAATGGGAACCTTACACAATTACTATCTAGAGTGACGTTGTTTTTTATGAATGTTACGGATTTGATCATGAATATAATTTTTATTAACCATATCGATACTCCTAGAAGTAATGTTTAAAAGTAAAAAGTACCAGTATAACTTATATAGAAAATATATGATTAAGTAGCTAAATCTCTTACCCTTCATGTTTTTTAATTTTTGTTTTTATGTTTTGAGTAGTTATTATAATATTCAGATTAGTTTTTTGGGGGGCCAAAATATCTCAGCTATAAATCAAAAGAAATAAATTTTATCGTAATTTAAGGGCTTATTGGTTAAAATGAAAGCTTTTTTTTTTAGAAATAAAATGCCATTTAACTGTAATTTAATTAAGAGAACTGTATGTCCTTAAGTTCCCATTAGAATTATGGATTCATGGGTCTTGAAAAGGAAAACGAACAAATTAATACAAAGTTATGTTCTATACATGTGATTGCAAGTATATAGCTTTTATTGTCTCCATTCCTTTTGTTTGTAATCAGCTTCTCTTGTCACATTTCTGAATTCAGTGTATATTTTTAAATGGTTTGAGATTAGTAATCGGGTTGAATTGACACTAAAACAGTTCTGATATCAAAGTTATTTTGCCTGCTTTTTAGTAAGTGGATGAGTGGAAAGCAGGACAGAATTTGGAATGTGTTGGTTTTTGATTTGTCTTGTTGACAGTGGGGGTGCAGTTAATAGCTCTGCCCGTCTGCCTCTTTCCTATAGACGATGAGTGACAGACCGTTCATCCAGAAGCTGTTCAGACCCGTCTCTCCTGAGGGCCACGTGCTCACACTGGGCGACCTGCTGAAGGAGATGTACCCTGCCGCGCTATGCCAGGACGGTAGGTCATAACACACTACACACACACACCCACACACACACACACACACACACATGTACTGAAACACAAACTTTTGTAGGTAGGTAAAGCTTATTTTGCTAGGGGTGTTTTGTTTATCAGGAAGTGGAAGGAATATGATCATCGTTTTTACAGCACACAAATGGACCCAGATTTAATCTGGTGATATGCGTGACTAAGAGGATGCGCAGAATCAGAGGGAAAAGGGAGAGCAAAGAGAGAATGAATTTCACAGCCAAAACAGGAGCCATTTGGGTTTCTTCTCAGAGGAAGTTAGATAAGCAGACAATGGCAGTGTGGAACACAGCACCCGCAGGTGGAACAGCCTGCATGGTGGAGCATGTCGCAAACAGTACATGAAAGTGGTACAACACACACACACACACACACACACACACAC
>JBBMFX010000037.1:24897031-24907364 GCA_037832545.1 Rhabdalestes septentrionalis | reverse complement strand
CAACGGCAGTGTGGAACACAGCACCCGCAGGTGGAACAGCCTGCATGGTGGAGCATGTTGCAAACAGTACATGAAAGGGGTACAACACACACACACACACACACACACACACACACTCTTCCTTGCCAAGTGAGGGGCCCAGTGGTGGATTTCAGGTGAAAGTGGCACTTTGTCTGCCCCCCCTCCCAGGTTTCTTTAGATCCTCGTGCTTCCACAATCAGATGTGCTCTGACAGATGACTGTAAGTGTGTTTGTCTCGAGGGAGTGGAGTTTTATCTCAGGTAAGAGAACTTGGCCTGTTATGACTGTAAACTAAATGTGGATGAGCTGGCAACAATGTAACATCACATTATGTATTGTTTGACAGTACGTGACAAGTATCACAATATTTGGTTTCTCTTTTGAGAAGTTGGGAGTGAAACATATCAGCTAGTGAAACCATTTTTATTTCAACCCTTGCGGAAATGCGATTTAAGAACAAAATTAGATTTTTAATGCTGCTGAGTGGAGCAGCTGTCACCAGGAAATTCCCATCGCCATCATGGCCAGGAGTTCCAGAGAGCATAACTGGACTTGTTCTCTCTCGGTGAGAAGATTGACCGCACCTCATCCCCGTCGCCCACTGCTATGCTAGCTAAAGTGAGCGTCTGTTAGCTGATGTAACAAAACTGGAAGTGTGTGTTCTCCTCCAGGTGTACTGAAACTGTGAAGATGGTACAAACACAATGGAGCATCACATGACTGGGTCAAAGCACATTCATCCACTGAGCTTGCTAGCATTGTGTGTTAGGGAGACCAAGTGGGAACTGACAGAGGCTAAATAAGAAAATGGGTCAAATAAATATAAAGATGAAATGAGGTGAGATCTCATAAGAGGTACTTTTGTCTTAGGGTGAATTTGGCATAGTGGTTGCTGCCTCCCTGTGTGTATGTGTATATCTGTGTCCTACGATGGATTGGTGACCTGTCCAGGGTGTTTGGCCTCCCTTCTGCTGTGACCGCTGGTGTAGGCTCCATCACAAGGGTGTTAGTGGCCTCGTGAGTAAAATACTCGCCGATGTACCTGATCAGGGTCAAATCCCACATACTACCACTGTGTTCCTGAACAAGCCTCTTAACCCGGAGGGGACTGTCCCTGTAACAAATGATTGAAAGTTGCTCTGGACAAGGGCATTTGCCAAATGCCATACATGTAAATATAAATAAGTAGTGCAGATAGTTACTGAATCAACATGCGCTGGTTGTAGCTGCTGCTGTTTTTCACTGGCTTGTATTGATCCCTTTTATGATTGTTCAGTGTCTTTTAAGATTGTTCATCTGTTCTATTTGAAACACTTTCAAATGACCAAGAAAATAGTAACAAACTCCATCCCTTCTATTTATGCATGTAGACATTAAATCGTAATAGTGTGATTCTTGGTGATAAGTGGTCACTCATGTGGCAACAAACTTTTCCTATATACTTATATAGTACACAGAAAGGCTCTGATGTCAGTGAATCTACAGGGATGACTTACTGCAACAAACTGGGTTTATTTAGCCAGGGGATTCCCATGGAAAATGCAAGACTGAGCCAAGAATACTCTTCACCCACCAGTGCTAACATCAACATCATCTTTTAATCAGCATCTGGACTCAGACACAAAAGAATACTCTGTTCATTGGCCATGACTTGAAGTGGATAAGCAGGGACATGCAAACGTGTGCATGCATGTGCCGTCTCCCCTACGCTTTCCAGCGAGATTTCGAAAAGGTAGTGAGCCCATCTTTTGAGAAATCCCCACGCTCAACTTTAGAAGTCGGCTAAATGTTTTTCTTTTAATTTTTCTTCTAAATTCCTTTTTTCTGAAATTGTCTTCTAAGAGGTCTTGCGGTGGTATTATTTCAAATAAATGAATTGCTCAAAAAAAAGCCCCCGCCCATCAAACCTTCACATCAGCCCACACTGTTAGTGGGGAAACCTACAGCTGGCCCACCCACCTCTCCACATGCAGTATCACTACTGAGCGCTGCTTGATCAGAGCACACTCTGAGAACACATTTTCTCAGATGAGGCTACGTTGTTTGTGAGAGTGTGTGTGCGTGTGTGTACGTGTTTGTGTGGCAGATTTGGGGCATTCCGTTTCGCTGCTCAGAGTGTTTCAGCCATTGCCTCAGACCGTACCAGTGGAAAAGGGTCAGAGAAGAATCGCGGCCCCAGTACTTCGAACAGTCATCGGAACAATCAAGTCAGATTTATACAGAACCTCGGAGCATCCAAAACTACGCCTCTGTTCTTCTTGTATGACCCAACTCTTGGCCTCTTTGCCTGTGTAATTGGACAGAAATGAGCTGTTGCGGTTTGAATAAATAAAGTGTTAGCCATGCTTGAGCAGGAACACTTAATGTTCGGCATCTCGCTCCTGCAACACTCAACCACCATATAAGCAGTGTGTGTGCTGTCAGCTACCTCAAAAGAATAGAAGCCAGCCTACAAGTTCTCATCAATTTCCCCTGGATTTTATGATTTGTACTTTTGTAGAATGAGGAGGCCTTCCTGGAGACTTCTAGGAAATATTGAATTATTTTTATTTCCTGCCTAAAAATGTGAGCAGTTTTCCCTGAATTATATGGAATTAACACAACGCATGACTTGCACTTGATTCAAACTAGAACAAGCAGAAATGGTCAGTCATCCTGCTGATTTGGCTCAAGTTGTTGCCTATTGGCCATGAATCCCAAGGGCCTGCCTTCCTGAAGAGTTCATTTCATCTAAACCAGCTCACTAGTCAATTTATGTACATGGATCCGAGGTGTTAAATTCTTGTTTAGCTCAGTTGTGCAAAGATTGGAGAGATGTGCTGATGGCAAAGAGCTGATAAGTTGGAAGAGAATATGTCATTTTTACCATTTAGACTGATGGAAATTCTCACTATATCTCCTAGATAAAGAATTACTGAAACAGCATGACTAGATGGGAAGAACATGATTGGATGTGATTGCTAATGAGTTATAGAGTCTAGTTTTGTGTGGGTTGGTTTTCCTTTTCTTTTTAACCTAGAAAAAGACAGATTTGGAAAATAGAATCCTTTTTTTTTTATCTCTGCCTAAAAGGGACACACTGGGTGTGCCCTAATTTACAAAAAGCCCAGGTATAAACAGATAAAGAAGAAAGCAGCTTTAAACAGTCATTGTGTTGTACTCCCCAACTCTCTTAGCCTTTCAGCTGTGCTTCTCCAGATTTTTTTCTACCGGTTCATAGATAGCTTTTGCCTAGTTGTGCCAGGGTTGTTCCTCATGAAGATGAGCTGCTACCATTTGATTGGACTTCAACCCCACAATGGAGCCCCGGTACTTCAGCCTACATTTTGGAGCATCTGCACAACTCAGGAGATGAAGCTAAATATGCAGTGCCATAGTTATATTCTGAAGGACAGCATTAATATTTGTAATTTTTTTTTCATTATATAAAGGCCTTTGGATTAATTTCACAGTATCATTATTTGAATCAGCAACTCTACACATGAGATAAATACATTGCGTGTCAACATTAGACATGTCACACATTTGAATGCCTTGTGTGGGACGAGTGCAGCATTGGTAAAGAAAAAAATACTTTTTACTTTGTCATGGGTTGTCTTCACAATCAGCTGGTTAAAGGGTAATGATGACATACTCTCTTCCAACTTATCAGCCCTTTGCTATCAGCTCATCTCCACGACTTCTCAAATCTTCAAAATTTCAGTTCGGTTATGTCTCTGCTGGAAGACCTTATTAAAAAGGAAGTTTGGTAGTACTGAAGATGTCTATCTTCTAACCCATTTACTCCTATTATACAGTGTACGGTTTTCTGCAAGTTTATAGTTAGCTTGTTCTCTGTTGTAAAAGTTTTGTTCCTCATCCAGATTAGCTGCCTTGATATAAAAAAGAATATAAATTCAAACCCAGAATGAAGCCCTGAAAGGTCACCCTGAATTTTAACCCACCTGCGTAACACTGGAAATCAGGTTAACGCTGATTTATTTTAAAGGTGCCAGCCAGCATCAGCCAGCCAGCAACCTCCTGAAGATGATGTTGACTGGCATCTTTGAAAGGTTTGGTTCGGAAACGCACTACAAAGACCCAACTCCTGATGGTTCAGAGCAAGTGAAAGATCACGAGACCTCTACTGTAAAGCTGCCTGAAAGTTCTCTTCCACCAGTGCCACAAATAGAGCACAGATGCCACAACATCCCCTACATTCAGAGCTGGTTTTAAGGCTTCCTGTTAAGGCTTTAAGCCTTCCTGTTTTGGTTTAGAGCACCGTCAATTTCGCTGATGACTGATGTGGGGGAGACATCGACCGTGCCCTTTGGTAAACGCTTTGAATCGGAGTTCAACCCCTACCCTCACACACCTACACAAGGTAAACCTGTGGGCTTTAGAATACTCAGAAACCTGGCTGTGCTTCACCACTTTCATTTCTTCCTCAGTTTCATCAGGTTAAATGTTACAGGTTTCTAACTCTGGGCTGGACTATTGGGTAGAAAAGATCCTTTGATGCTTGAATTAGACCAAATATTCTTAGTGCTAAAGCTAAAGCTTATCATTGCACCACATCCTCTATGGAAAACACATTTTAATGCAAATTCACTCTTTGTAAGCTGACTTTATTACACAAGTTCTATATAAAACATGACAATACATTTTATCACTGTTAAGATATTGATGGTACAAAATACCCTATTTAGATTTATTCCCTGAATAGGATGTGGAAATCAACAAAATTCGGACACATTCGGATACAAATAATAAAAAAAAAAGAAAAAGGCATGGCATAGGTAGAGACTTGTGCAACAGTATAACGATGTCACTTTTCTAAACCCCAAAAATACACCCATAAACCATGCCATAGCATTCCCACACACAATGAGTGGTGGCCATAGCTAAATCAGAATATCAAGACTTAATTAGTACACCAAATGTATATATTTAATAAATCATTTTATAAGTTGGTACAGACCAAAAGAGCCTGTAGTGTCACATTTTAAACATTAGAAATTCGTTTTTCATGATTTTTTATTTTTATTCAGCTTTGTTGCAATCAGAGCTGCACTAAATTCAGTTAATCATAAAAACTGCAGTTGGCCAATATTATTTACTTATACATACTATACTCAGAGTTTATCCTTAGCAACTTAGCAAGTTATTTAAACAACTAAAAATATATGATGGTGTGTCTTTAGAACTTCAAACTAGAATGTGACTGGGACTGACAAGAATGTACCATATAGCTAAAGTAGTGTTAATAAATTTGAGTGTTTGTTATTTGCCAAATATTTCCTTTATATGTAGAGGTGGGCTTTCAGTAATTGGTCAGTGTTCATTCACAATATAGCACAACATCTGCATATACCTTTTATGACAAGTGACATAATTCTACAAAAATGCTTATTCTAAAAAGCCTGCTGTGTTCATTGTATTGTTATTTCTCCTCAGAAAGAGTCAGAACAGCTGGTGCCTGTTCGAATAAGCCCTAATGAATTAACAGGTTTATGTCCCTTGTCCTGAAAGGCTGATGTAGACGTCCTGAGTGCTGGTCTTCCTTGAGGTGATACTGGGCCTGCTCCTGAGCTCGCCCCCATGATCCGTGTGTGTAGTGAGACGCCCGTGGGCGTCTAAGCTAAGCTCTGTAGATCCACAGTGTGGCCGTGTTTCTGAAGCGGGTGAATTCCCCCTCACGTCATAATGAGAATGATCAAGGGGACGCACCCACCCTCCATGAGAGAGAGAGAGAGATTGAACTCAAGCTTAAGGGGATATAGCGATGTTCACCTTTGTGCTCTGAAAGGTTGGTGTGCTTTGAGCGTCGCAGTGTGGTTGAAGTCATGAGGTGTGTTTGAGCATCATGATTCAGTGAAGGCCTTCCTCCTGCTTTTCTCTGTATTACTGCTGAGCCAAAGTTGCTAAGACTGCATCTGTTTCAATTAGATTGATAAGGAATGCCACATCATAGGCAGTATCTTTCTTAGAAAATGATGTCTCCAAAGATTATTTTAATAATCTAAAAAAAAAATTATTTGTTGCCCTTTGTCTGTTATTCTGCTTCCGTTTAACCTTTCTGCTGTTACGCAGTGCCCTGTTTATTGGCGAAACCGCCCTTGTAACGGTTATCCTGTTATTACGTGTACGTGCATCTTGTTTTGTGGATTTAAACGGTCAAGGAGGTTAGTCATAAAGAACCATGTGGAGCCCCGCCCAGTTGACTCTCTCCCACCTGCTGTGCCCAAATCAAGATTTGATATGAGTGGATGAGAGGGGTGTGGCTTCTTTGAGGGTGATGCTGACTTTGTCAGGTGTGTGTGTGTGTGTGTGTGTGTGTGTGTGTGTGTGTGTGTGTCACCATCAGTGACCTATCGTTACCCTATGACCCTCTGCATAGCCCTCAGCTAAAGCCTGTCAGAGCCTGATCAATGTGCTCTGCTTATTGAGCACATTATTTCAGTGTGGGTGAGGATTACTCATTTTTGTAATTAATGGGAATCAGCCAACAGTTTGCCAACATGTTCATACGGGAACACTTGCCATACTATTAAAAACATTGGTTGGCCAATCAGAGGGCCCTGTGCCATAAGCAAAAATCCAGCCGATGATGCACACGCTTCCTGAGCACATATTTTATCACTCCAGTACAAGCTAATACAAATAAAACCTGAGTACAAAACACCATTGACATGTAAAACACAACAAAAGTGAACATGTAGTCGGAGAATAACATAACACAAAACAAACTGAACTGACAAAATTAAGCAAATGAAAATAGCACAAATGTCTAGGAAACACCTGCATTATTTTTTAATTATCACTTGAGTTTGTGCTTTTTGAGCTTGTGACAGTTGTGACTTTTACACACATTTGACCACTGACAAATCATATCAGTCAGTATTCTAGGGCAATGTTTAAAATCACAGATACAAATGAACAGCAAAAGGATGTTAGCTGATATAGACTTTTATATTTAAGACCCAGGCATGAACAGAGCAGCTCGTCTTGTGGGGTGATCTCATAATGAAATGTGACATCATAATGAGAAAACACAAGGATAGTAAGGTTACACATCCCTAAATTTCTCTACTAAAGGGAGTTTCCACCCATTATATCAAGTCCGCTTTCCCACAATGTTCGCTCTAATTTTCTCAGACTTCTCATTACCTGATCATGTCTAGCCCAGCGTGACTGCTTCTGTATCCTCTATCAGGTGAGCCAGGCTTCTCTTAAACTGTCTCTTAAAGTGCTACAAACCCCTTTGACTATTTAACCTCAGCCCCTCCTCGTAGGTCAGGAGGCTAATGTTACTGCTCCCAGCATTTCCCTTGACTTTCCAGTGTCCTGGGCTGCTTGGCATGAGGTCAGCACTGGTAGCAATGACTAAAAGATGATGGAGAGACAGCAGCCGTTGTGCTCTTGCCAGCAACAAACAGTGGAGCCATTCATGACATCATACACAGTAGAGCCTGCCAGATTGTCGAGCCCGGAATGCAGTGATTTCGACTTGGCTGCGGAAGATGCAGTCCAGGAGTGTGTGAAAATGATGAAAGCAGGAAGTTACACTGAAGATCGAGTCAATTATTTCCTCAGAAATAAGTCTCACACCCGCCAGATAATGGCAAAAAAATGACATGTGCACACACGTCTACACTTCAGTACTCACTTCTGTAGGAGGAGACTCATTAGTACTTGTCTGACCATTTGAACTCCTGGCTGCCCTCACATTTCTCAGACAAAATGATGGATAGTTCTCTGGACCCCTCTCTGAGTGACAGGCCAATACAAGTCACCCATAGTTCATCTGTGAACGTTGCTGCTCGTTTTGTCCCACCCTTGCTGATACATCTTTATTTCTCTGCTTATAGGTGACCCAAAGAAATACCAGGTGGTGATCCATGGGATCGAGCCGCTGTTGGAGACACCTATCCAGTGGCTGAGCGAGCACCTGAGCCATCCGGACAACTTCCTCCACATCTGCGTTGTTCCAGCACCGGGCGACTGAGCCGTGGTTCCTGGTACGAAATCAGGAGTTTGGACAATCATCGAATGGCTCGAATGTGGCTTTGCCTTGTCCCTGACCGATTTTTTTCCGGAAGAACTTTACTTTTTCCACACTTACTGCATTCACGTTTGTTTGTCGGCCTCACCTTGGAACCCGTTGGACACAAAACTCATGCAAATTGTCGGAATGAAAGGAGACCACTCGACTGATTTGTCATGCATGCTGTAGGGATGTAAATAACAAACCGTTTGCCATCCGGTCGACCATTTTTAGCATCCAAACTGTATGAGTAAACTATATATAACAAATTAACCTAGTAGTGACAGTAACGTTCACTTGATTGCTTGGAAAAGTCATCACTATATCTGTTTGCTATCTGTTTGAGGGAAACAATTGATGATTTTTAAACCAGATTTAAATACTTCATGGTTACTGTTCTAACCTGAGTTACCTGTTACTATTGGCACAAAAGTTACACCAGCTTTTAGGATATTTACATCCCCGGTATGTGTCTCTACAAACCCCAGTCTGAGTTCAGACTCCTTCCTCTCTCCACATTGCCTTAGGTTTCATACTCCCGTCTCGTTTATACCTTTGCACTGGCTCAGTGCGATCATGCGCCATTGCGGTATCTCAGCAGAGCCTCGTATCTTTTATCCTCTCACTCCCCGACTCTCTCATCATGACTAACATGCTGCCAATGTCCTTAGATCTTCTGTCTGCGCTCGGTTAATTATCAGTTTGAATCCTGTTTGTCGTTAAATGAGACCACTAAACTGCTGTACTCTGCCAAGCCTTCTCGCAGGGGGGTAATTACCAACTCAGTTTATGGACGCATACAGGGGGTAGAAGGAGGTGTGAAAAGTACGAATGGAATTGTGTTTTGTCTTTTGGCAGCTGCCGTCATACCAGAAAAACAAGAAAGGAAGGACAGAGACAGTACAGCTTTGGTCTGATGATGTCACATAGCTAAATCCATATGACTGGAAAGAGTCACCAGAGGCCCATTGAGAAAACGCAGGGGCTTCGTCTGGGACGCAAGAAGCATCATCCAGGATGGATGTCAGTAGTTCAGCTCAATTAAGGCAGCTGTTCTGCCAAAAGATTTAGCTTACATGTGGTCAATTCAGCAAGTCATTGCAGAGTTAAAAATACATAATTAAAACCTGTATTTAATTTTTATAGAAACACTGCCAAAATTGTAATCTTGCCAGTGAGGTCAATATAAAATCTTATTTCTCATTTTGCCTTTCTTGTAAGAATATTGTAAGTTCTTATTTTTAGACACTTTACACTCATAATTTTGTCTTAATTTATTGGCAGATATTTTTGCTCGTATTGAGAAACATTTACACAATTTGGTGTTGAGAAAATAAGAAAGTGACTTAAAAGTAAAACAATTAAATCTAGAAATAAGTAAAATTATTGTATATTCTTACAACGTCTCCTAATGGGAAACATCACAGATTACAAAAGACTTTTACTAACTCGTGTGACATGTGTCATACAGTGTCAAATACCCAATGAGCAAATCTGTTTATGATTACTTAATTTAGAAATGTGATTTGAGTACTGTTTAGTCAGGGAGTTGTTTATAAGCTTGCCCTGGAGCTCCACTGTAAAAATGAAGTGAGTTTCCGACACTAATGACTGTTAATTCAATAATGAAACCCTAATTAAACTAATACTAAGTAAGCAAATGTAAAATGATATGGTTGTAATGGTTCTTTTCCTATTGTATTCATTCAAGATCGACATTATGAAAGGACATGGAACATGTCTTGCCCCTGGAATTCCTTAACCCAAATTTGCTGTGGTTAGCGCTGTTGCAGCACATCTGTCCATCATAGGAGAAGTGCATCGTAATCTTCGAATCGGGTGAGTCGGAGGTCAGCCTGCCAGGGGCAGTTATCCCGAAACTTTAGCTGATAGGAGACAATATCTCCTCTGCCTTGGGTTTAAAACCTCCGGCAGCCTCACTGTGCTTGTAACTATTTAGGCTGACTGACATTTGTTTGTGTTTAGTTCATTTGGAAGGGATGGTGGAAGTTGTTGGGGTGGGGGGTGCAGACGATTAGCAGCTGAGAGTGATTATTCGCTTATAGGAATGAGTGAGTGTACTCACCCAGACACAGACAGACCGCACGGCTTCCGCAGTCACCGGGCCACTTCTCAGCAGACCCAGTCCCGAAGACCCCGCAGTTCGTTTAGGAGGCGCATCTTGAGTTTGTTTACCGAGTGGGTGTTTTCTCTCTCTCTCTCTCTCTCTCTCTCTCTCTCTCTCTGTCTCTCTCTCTCTCTCTCTCTCTCTCTCTCTCTCTCTCT
>JBBMFX010000037.1:24882215-24894952 GCA_037832545.1 Rhabdalestes septentrionalis | reverse complement strand
CTCTCGTCCGCCTTGCGTCCGTTGGTGCCTGGTCACCAGTCCCTCACATGACCCACTTCTCTCTTCTTCTACATGAGCGGGAAGTAGTTTCAGAAAACGTATTGCTTTTTTTTTCTTTTTAAACGCAGGAACTGTTCTTTGAAGTGTGTGTAATGATTAATCAGACAGGGGTTTGGGTCGCTTTCCCTCTTCCTCTTTCTCTCATCACCTTAACCTGTCCAGGCCTCTGACCACACTTGGTTTTGGGGGTGTAAAACTAAAACGGAGATGGTTTGAAGCCCGTAACCCAGCCATGGCCTGTTAAGTTATACGAGGTGTTAGGAGAAAACTTTCGCCTCCGTCCTTACCCTCCGCCCCCCCACCCCAGAGAGCAGAGGAGTACACCTGGATCAGAGAAGTGGGATGGGGGTGGACAACTTTGGCGGAACAAACAACAGAACTCTCCCTTCTCTTTCTCCCTCTCTTTCAAAAGTGCCCTCTCATTTTCACCACCAACCCCCCTTCCCTTGCAGCCTCCCACTGGGGTAGAGCTAACCTGTCATTAACCCAGGCCCCTAATTGGCAGGTGCTGAGGGGCTCTGAGACACTGTGATCAGAGCACAGGACAGGCCCGTGATCATGCCTTCTTCATTCACGTTCTTGCAATTTGCCACTCTCTTTGTTTGGGAGCCCCCTAAGACCTAGAGAAGTTGTCCATTCTTTTGGTTATATGTTACTGAAAGGGTATTCACTCTTGGCATGGATGAGGTGGGGGGAAAAAGCAACATGGCTGTTGGACAAAATAAACAGTGCTTATGGTGTTGGAGAGAAAGGAACTAGAGTGTGTGTGCATGTTTGAGGCAGGCTGCGTATGTGGTTTGTGGCTCCTGGCTGGCTGTGAAGAAAGGAAGACTGTAATTTGTTGAACAAAGAAATAATCTAACTCTTGGCATATGAGGAAATGGCATAATCTAACTCTTGGCATATGAGAGGGAGCAGTATAACCCAAGCCTAGACACAAACAACTGGGAGTTCCTTTTTGAAAGACAAATTCCAGAAGTCATTATTGTGCTTTGAGCCATTGGAGCTGCTGTGATAATACAGTAGTTTAACTGTATTCATAGAAGAAACTACATTCTGAAGCAGCATATGCTCTAACCAGTACTCACAACCCACAGTAGGTTTCAGTTTGGCAAAGTTTTAGGCCCTCAGGTGCTGCTAGATTTGCAGGCTGTATGACTTCTAACTCCTTAACAGCAAATTTATCTTGTTTTACCGTATTGCCCTGTTTAACTTTTCATTGGAAAGAGCAGATGTTTCTTGTCAGGCTTGGTGGTTTCACTGAGTCACTGGTGCTGGTGGTGGTGGTGGTGGTGGGACCCCGCAGGAAGTGAGGAAAGCCAATTATCATTCATAATTCAAACGCTCACATGTGGCCCATAAATTTACATGGAATGTGGATCGGAAGTCCTAATCGTGCTTTCTGATCTGCCGTAGTCATCATTCCCTGGAAGGCGGAGGCGAGGCGGGGAACGTGTATACGTGTAGTTTTATTTGGTCAACGGCAGAGAAGGGACCACAGTTTGCCATATGTATTGCCAAGGTCCACTGAACATCAGTGCAGAAATCAGTTTGGTCCTTTTCGACTGGAAGGACTGTATGAACATTGCCAAGCCTTCTTACCAGCCCAGAACAAGGCCTTTGTTGGCGACCAGTGTCCTAAAATTTCCCCTTCTGCCTCTACTCTGGGTGTCCCGGCCTGGTCCCCATCTGTTTCTTCTTGAATGCGTAAGGCCATGCTTCGGGCCCGATGGGACACATGGGCGGCATGTTACACAAAGGCCCCACGGGGCTTCTTGAGTCACTGTCGGCTTTGTCTTAACTGTTAAAAAATTTATTTGGTGGAATGTCTGTTTACTGTAAGTCTTTTGCCGTGGCTGTTTTCTGGGAACTTGGCGGCTGCATGAAGATGATCATTTTTTTCACTGTATTGTGCGAGTATTAAGATGGGTGGGTTGTAGACATGCGTTGACCTTTTAGTGCTTTCAAAAATATTGAGATAAATGACAAACTGTACATTTAGTTTTCTAGGAGTAAATAGTCTCTCGTTATATATTTTACATAATATAAAGTTGTTCAGAACTGAGTAAACACACTCAAAATTTTTGGAATATCAGTGTTATGCAAATGATTAATGGTAAATTTTTTTGTCATTAGAGCTGCTATAACCTTTCTAGCTTGTTGTTTTAGTATTCAACTTTCAGCTGCTCTTCTTGGAGCAGGATTGCCAGTTTCGGATCAGATTTCTCAGCCAATGCTGTTGATCTTGCCAACGCTAACTTTACATCACCGCTAATTTGAGGCACACCTTGGCTCACCCACTCTGCAACCATAGGCCTCCGCTTATTTTATTTTCAGTCGTGATTAAGAGCTTAACGGAATCTTCTTTGTGAATATCTGAATGTTCTCTTTCCCCTATAGTAATAGTAAGATACTGAAAAGAAAATAGGGTGCCAGTTCAAACGCCAAGTGAAAATGTTGAGTCAGACAATGAATTCCACGATTAGTTCAAATCAGTTTTATGATTTTAAAATTAAACAATAAACAACCTAAAAGACTAAGAACTGTGAAATTTTTCATAGTAAATAACAGTCCTTTAAAGCAT
Organism: Rhabdalestes septentrionalis; assembly: GCA_037832545.1. Taxonomy (NCBI): domain Eukaryota; kingdom Metazoa; phylum Chordata; class Actinopteri; order Characiformes; family Alestidae; genus Rhabdalestes; species Rhabdalestes septentrionalis. Next base: position 24,892,308 of record JBBMFX010000037.1, on the reverse strand, counting down.
CATTTTAATAATAATTTCTCCTCAAAATAGATGAAAAGGTGGTCTCATATTTTTCTGGAGCTATATAGGTGTGTGTGCTTTTAATAGGGTTTTAAATATATATCATAAGACAAGGAAGGACGCACAGACAAAGTCATTAGGTCAGTGAACATTTATATCATAATTTACATTTGAACAACTTGTACTTAAATAACTATGTAAACCAGTATGTAAACATAGAGACAGATGAGTTTCTTTTTGTCATTTTTTTGTGTTTAGTTTAAAGCTGAAGATGTGGGGAAGACTTTGGTCATAGTTCAGTAGAGAGGAATTAGGAGATGCTACTGCTTTATGGCTCTTACTGTTGCCTTAAGTACAGAGACCATCTTGATAGTTGGACTCAACAAAACCTGGTCTTAAAGGACATGTAAAAAATACAGATACAAGAAAAATTAGGACGATTAGGAAGAACCAGTGCATATAAAGACCAAGGCGCTTTGGTTTGTGCCAGTTATGAGCGCAAATGGGCCAAAAAAAAAAAAAAAACAGCAGACAACCGCTACTAACACTTCATCATAAACACGCATGTCTCTTTAAATGAATGAACTTTGGTAACTAGCTCCATATTCCTTTCCATTCCCACCCCCCTTTTGGTATCAGTATTGCTCTGACAAAAATTAGTGAGTGAATAGAGAAGTACTCTCAGCTTCATAGCCAGTGTGCTACATGTGAGCAGACTCCTGTTCATTTGGACCACATAGAGCTGCACTCCGGGACATTTGGTTTCTTCTTCAAGTAGAAAAGCAATAAATATCATATATGCCTCTGACTTCCTTCAGAACATACACATAGACTATATACACACACCCATAATTTGAGGTAACTTGTTGGAAATATAAAAAATGCCCTTTTCGTTTATGAGGAGTGCTCTAGAGAGATTAGGGAAAGACCTGGTGAAAGGTCACCTCAAGCACCCCAAACCGACCACCCACCCCCCAACCCCACCAACATTTGAAACAATTTAATGGTGGCATATGCAAATTTCAAAATCCCACCATAGTCTTCCACAGAAAGAGCTACCTTTTTAGTTAGTTTTTTTTTTGTTATATACCAGCCTGCATTTAAGAAATGAAAACCCTGAATTAACATGAGCTCCTCGTTTCTGTTATACATTAAGTTATAACTGGAAGCCATACAACACAAGTAACGCAGACGGCAAGAAACTATATACAAAAGAATGGCAAAAGAAAAGGAAAATATTATACATAACATCTGATTACAATGAATTACCCAGTCATTGTAAACATTTGTTTTTTTTGAAGGATAACAAATTGGACAATAAATTAAGGAGGTCGCATACTAAACCGAACCAAATATTATTAAAGAAGAACAAAAACATCAATGACGAAAATAATATTACTATGAAATTAAGAGAAGATGATTGTCTCTAAAGTAAGTATTGGACACATCGGACCGCTAGCAGCCTGCACCAGTGTCTCTTAGCCCTGAGTACAGTAAGTCCCTGAAGACAAAGGCCTGAGCCTGGCTCCTTACGAGAAAGATTATATACACCTGTGGCTGCCCACAGCTTACACCCAGGGTGCTAGAGCTGATGGATAGCATGTCTCTTAGTGAGTGTGTGCTAGACCTGGGGCTAAGGCTCCATCACCTCCACAGTCTCTTGTTTCACCTTGACAGGCAAGAGTTTGATGACGGACGTCTCGCTGCTTGGCTCATAAAAGCCATATGCACTGGACAGAGGTGGTGGGGGGAGCAGATCGCCACTGACTTTGTGATACGAGGCCTTGAGGTCCATTTCACGGCTGAAGAGGCCAGAGAACTGCTTCTCCACCAGCCTGTCCATATCCACGCCCTCAATCTCCTCCAGCCGGTCGGCATTGTCGCTGATGTCAAAGCGCTCTATCTCCTCATTGACACGATTGAGCTCGTCCAGGCTGCAGCAGGGAGAGGGCACTGCAGCCAGGCAGTAGCCCTTGAGGTGGAGGCGCAGGCTGCAGAGATGGATGTAGTTGCGGTGGCAGTGTGGGCACTTGTGGGGGCGTTCTCGTGTGTGCAGCCTCTTGTGCAGCTTGAGGTGGACAAACTGTGTGAACTTGGCTGGGCACAGCTTGCACTGGTAGGGCTTTTCACCCGAGTGCAGTCGCAGGTGAGTCTTCAGGTTACTTGTGCTGCTGAAACGCTTGTGGCACACCTGTGGAGAGTAGGAAGAGCTTTTAAGCAAGGCAGGTGTACTTGCATAGCACATTTTCATCCTTTAAACTGCGTTACCGAAATATAATAAGCATTACATAATGATGTATAAAAATATGATGGAGTTAAAGATACACATATAACGATCATAAGCTACACAATGCTGTGTTAGCACATTCCATACTTTTCTTGCCCTCACAGGAACAATACATTTATGTAGACGACTTTTCCTTCTTAGGGCCCATTATTCAGGACTACAAAAGAGCCACTATGTTCTGGCCTAACAGCTTGTTTGACAAGTTCATAGTGTGTGGAGATCAGGCTCACCTGGCACTCATGGGGTTTCTCTCCTGTGTGGACCAGGTAGTGCTTCTGCAGGTGGGCCAACTGGGTAAAGCCCTTATTGCATGTCTGACATTTGAAGGGACGCTCGCCACTGTGGACACGCAGGTGCACCTGAGAACAGAGCAGAGGCGGAGTCAGGTTATACACAGAGTCTCATTCATAGGGTCATACCAGAAGGAGAGAAGCAAGTGTTTAGAGAAGCAATAGAGTAGAGAGAAGCAAGTGGAGCTTGCTTTACCTTAAGGTTGGAAAGTTGTCCGAAGGTCTTGCTGCATACGTTGCACTCATACTTGATCTTGCCATTCTGCTTCTTCAGTGGGTAAGGCAGGGTCTTGTAGCCTGCTGTGCCTCGCTTTATCTTACTGAGATTGATCGCCTCATCCTCTGAACGTCCAAGGCCTGGGTGGGCTGAGGTAGGGTTGGCAGGCTGCTGTTCAGTGGAGGCTGCTGAGCCAGCTGTGGGGGAACCACTTGCAGGGGCATGAGGGTGTCCATGCATGGGTTTGTCTTTTGAGGTCATTGCGCGAGGAAAGGCACTCTTGGGTGGTGTCACTCTTAGGAAGTCCCTGGGAGCAGAAATCCCTGGCGGCAGCAGAAAATGCCGGCCTCCCTCAGGAGGAAGAATGGAAGGTGGATGTGGCATGTGAGGGGGCAGTATGCCCAAAGGGTACATACGGGGGTACACACCCCCACCTGGTGAGGCCCCATTCATTGAGTAATGGAGGTAATGTGGACTGGTGTAAAACGAGGAGATGGGAATAGGTGGGGAGTATCCTGGATAGTGACCCAAGCTGCTGCTGTACAGTGAATGCAGGGCAGGAAGGGTGTCCCTGGGATCACGTGGTGCAGGGCTGCTCTCGGGACTAGTCTCGGGGCTACTACGTGCTGAGGGACTGGGTGTGGTTGAGGACTGTCCAGGTGAGCGAGTGGCAAAGCAGATGGTCGGGCTAGCATTAAGAAAGTCCTCCCGGCGGTGGAGCTGTGGTTGGGGGCGAATAGGGTAGATGACACGAGGGTAAAAAGGGCGATCAGGGCTGGCCGGACAAAGGGGCCGTGTGGGAAATGGCCTGGCTGGCTCTCTCCATGTGTCTTTCAGAATCTCTGAGACTGTGTGCTCCCTCTTTACCGTGGGCTTTTCCTCTGATACCTGCTGCTTTACGTCTGCCAGACTCTGTTCTGTAGAGACAAATTACAGTAGTACATCAGACTCTAATTCCTTAGGGATTAAATTACCAACATAACGTTGTCAAACAGTGCCTAGGTCTGGATCATTTACATTTCTATTTGTATTTTTTTCTTAGCACATTTGGTTACAATTCAGCTACCAGACATCACCAGATGATTTTCTGCTTTGTTTAAATTCTGTTGCCCCTCTGCCATGCACAAATCCCACAGTAGTATAACTCTCCTAACTGAGTTAAGCTACTATTTCCGCCGCACCCCCCACCCCAACACACACACACACAAACACACACACACACACACATACAACTCTGGCTTCATGCTACAGGTGATCCATTGTTGCACAGCACATAGATCTTTTCAAGCCAAGGAGGTTCAGAGCTCAAAGCAGCCTAGTGGTTCAATTAGGGGCGACAGTTTGACAGATTGTCTTGAGCTTGGGGCTGCAGACAGGATGTAAGGCATGACAGCAGATCCCAGTGAGCGTTGTGGAGTGGGGCAGGTTCTGCTCAGAGCACTGATACCATCTAATGGATGTGGCGGGGGATGATTGAAAGTTTCCTACTAATAAGTATGCGCAAAGCCCCAGACTCCATTCACTGCACACACCTTCAAGACAACTCAAAACAAAGTGAACTTGGAGGCACTTCTCTTAGTTCCCTTACCAAAAGACACCTGTTTAAAAAAGGTGGTATTTAAAAAAAATGTACAATCTTGAACAAACATCAGGTGCAATGTCTAAATAAATGTTTTAAATTTTTTCAGGAACAAATTATCATGTCCTGAGGGTTGGGGTTTCATATTCCTATATCCACACCATTGCCCTTTGCATAAATGTTCTTGATGAGGTCAATTTTACATTTCACTAATCTCCCTTTCTGAACCTCTCCTCATAAAAGACAAAACTTTTAAAAGAGGATGTAAATAATCAAAATCCGCTTTCTTTTCTGTGACCTGGGTTGAGTCTCTGTCTTGGTTGTGTTTGTGTGTATGTGAGTGGTTAGCAAGATGAGTCTCCTTCCAAAGCTCTCACTACTGCATGGACCCCCATCCTTCTGCTCCAACAGCAATGTGTAAACACAGTTCGAAGTTATCGTTACCCCCCCACACCCACCGAGTCCCTTCCAGAGATAGCGCCAATCCTGTTCCTCCCCAGAGCGCTTGTGCAAAACAAACAGCTAGCGATCTCACAGATATCAATCTGTCAGCGCGGCCCTGCCGCCAGGAAGTTCAAGTAGTCAATGGAGCAGTTTTTCCCCTCCCGCCCTCACTCTCTCCAGCCCTCTCTTTTAAAGTGGCAAATAAATTAAGGATTCATTCCAAGGAGCCATCCACACCTCCCCAGGCATGTCTTGTAGACTTCTGAGAGAAATTACAAAACAGCATTGACTTAAAGTACCTTAAAGCTAAATTTTTATCTCAGAAAGTAGGGGTCCGGTGAACCATGCACTTAGCCTGCCTAAGCTTTTCTAAATCAGTCCCATGTGGGAGGCCCTGCCAGTCATCTCTGTCCATTCCATTAAACTGAGTCATACAGTGCGGTGGCTATAGGACTGTTTGTGCCACAACTGCCTTTGATTTGACAGCTTGAGAGAGATACAGATAGAGTGCTCTCACTCTTGTCAGGTAACAGGAAGAAGCTTGGGTGTCAGCCGTAGGTCAGCAGGCCTAATTACAGACTAACATTTGTGAGCAAGTATATGTGGAGCTCAGGGGGTCCAGGTAACAGCGTCCCATAGCCTGGGGGCAAGCACATGGCTCAGGGGAGAGGAGACGCTAAGACTGGTCGGTTCCCGCCACACCTGAGTATTGTCTCCCTCCTCCTCCAGGTCTCTCTCACTCACTCACTTGCTTACACACACTCTCCCTTGCTGTCTCTTACGACACACAAAAGGTTTCACTTTGAGACTTTTATTACCGGTTGAGCAATAACAGATTGAGCGTGTAGAGCAAGCTTTCATGTTGAAAGCGTGTCTTTAAGTGCAGATAACTGGCATTGCACCTCCCCTTCCTATGTAATTAGGCTCAAACATTACATGACTGAACAGAAACATTACAGACAGAGAGAAAGAGAGACAAAAACACAAGCAAATTAAGTGGCGCAAGGAATTCTGATCCTCCAATGAAAGGGAGAAAAGCATGTTCTGTTGACATGATAATTACAGAATACGTCCTTCCAGTGAGGACAGCGCACTTCCTCTTGACTTAATCTGAAGTAAAGAAAGGCCATAAAAGCCTACTCAGTCCATGACAACCAGCCTGACACACACATTTCACCATATGTTTTAAAGAAGTATCTAAATTGCACTATAGTTTTCTTAAATTGTAGATCACGTTATTGCATCCTATGTCACTTTCTGTTGAAACACCTTGTTAGCTACTTATTAGTAAACCAAAGGTGTCTTGGCTGATGTAATGCATCTGGGATAAAAGGAACATTCTCTAAGTCGTTTTTTTAATTGAATGGAAATATGTGTTTTCACTGTACTTACTGAGCTTTTGCATCATGAGATCTCCTGAGGGAGGATAGTAAAGTCGGCGGGCGAAGTCAGAGCAGTACCACACAAGCAGCTCCTGGTCAGCTGGGATGGCCTTCACTGTGTAGAAGTAGATGCTCATTCCATTCTGGCAGGCTGCCAGGTTCTGCTCCTCCTGTGAATGGGCTGGGTTTACATAGCGCATCCAGTTGCTCTTTTCTTCATCCAGGCCATCCACAAAGTGATTGAACTCACCATCTGAGTAAATCTGACAACAGAAAACAGGCAGCATTTTAGCGATACAGTAATTTCGCGTCTTGATCATCACCAGGACAACTTGAGGTGAAAGGGCTGGTTTGCTTTTTTGAAAGTTTTTTTTTTAAGATTCCCTACATGCTCTCACACCATCTCTGCCTCTCAGCTCCTAATTGTGGCTCTCTCAACTGTTGCACTCGAGACTGCTATACAGACAAGTGGGAGATGCTAAGGCTCAGTCCCTTATAAAGCCACACAGTTGACTCAGCTTGTACGCCCCCATCAGTACTCGCACTCTCATATTGAGTCTGCATGTCATTTCTCCATTACTCTCTCTCGCTCTCACTCGTTCTCTCACTCACACAGACTCTCTCGTTCGCACTCTTGGGTTTTTAAAGTGGAACAGACTAGTTTTGGGCTAGTTCTTAAGGTTAGTGTGTCTTGTTTACACTACCCTGTCCATTTCCAGGAACCCTCGTGTGACGTCACGTAGAGCTGCGCGAGGCTTCCCTCTATTCTGTGACACCATTACTATTCTTCCACGACACATTTTACTGTACAGCCCCACACCTCCCACAGCCACAACCCCATACCCCCCACCCCCACACCCTACCCTCATCTCATTACTACTCTGATCTTCTGGAAGGTAGGAAAGAACTGCAGATATCAACCAGAAGGGCTTTTAGCAGGTAAAGACTTGGGGAAACTCTACAATGATGTAATGTGGTGGTCACCAACTTGTTCTCCAGAAGTTGGAAACCTAGAAACGACTTGTCTAGCTACTCTGTTTAGATGGAGTGGTTAATGCAGGTCTGGAAGGGAGATTTCCAGGAGGTAAATATATTCACTGTCATGGTTTGATTCTGGTCCAGAGTGATTTGGCACTTTCCCCATGATGACAGCTGCAGACAGCAAACAGCTGAAAGCCGCAGAGCATGCTGAAACTACACTAGTCTTACTGGCAGCTTGGTTTAAGCTTTCCACTCGATGCCAAAGCCTACCGTCACCACAAAAAAAAAACAGTATGTCTCGAGCAACAAGCCACCTGACTGACTGACTGACTGACTGGTTGACTGGCTGGCTGATATGTTCCCTTGTCAGGAGCCTGACCTCAGGCTTGAGCACTGCCAAGTCATTCGCCTCCGGCTTTCGACATTCAAGAGAGTCAAAACAAGATCACGCAAGATGAAACAAAACGTTCACTCTCTGTCAGCCAGGCCGCCAACGCAAACCCTGTGGTTCCCAAAACACCAGACTCTTACTCAGCGTTTTCTTTTTTCTCCCTCTCTCTCTATGCAAGCTCTGCACTCATTCGTGATGTCACACAGGAAGTAAGTCAGTGGAACAGGAAGTGACTAGCAGTGTTGTTTCTCTCACTCTTCAACTCCCTTTTGCTCCCCCTTTACTGAAAGTGAAGCTTCTGAAAGAAAACAACCGACTTACCCTCCAGAAGTACTTCCTGTTGGCATCTTTGGGGACATTCTCAGCTGTGTATTTCTCTCCCACTAGAGGGCCGAAGCGAGTTCCTTTGGGGATGTACTCTCGGCTCACTACGCCAATTACCTGCAACAGGGAGAAAATGGACATATTTTAAGACACAATCCCTCAATTTGATTACCTTCAATATTACATTCCATTATGTTGGGTGTTACTAAGAAGAGTCATTTTCTAGCAGGTTTACGAGGCATTTTTTTAAGAGAAAGGATGACAACATTTAAGATGATGTTGCAGTGGAGATCCCATTCCTGGCATCAAACAAGTCATCTGATAACTTGTAAGAGATTGCAAGAAGAAGAGAGACAGACTGATGTAGCTTATTCCATAGCATATTACAGGGATGGGAACCTGAATTCCTGGAAAACTTTTGAGATTATGTTCATTTGAATAAATAGACATACAATGCAGTTGAACTGAACTACTCCAAGCCTTTTGCCAAAAGTTCCCATTCTGGCCTAGGAGAGAGAGAGAGAGAGAGAGAGAGAGAGAGAGAGAGAGGCGCTCATGGGCCCTCCCCCACCTCTCATTAAGCGCCCAGACCCTCCCTCTTGCCCTCTTTACCGACCTGCCCACCCCACCACATCAAACACCACTGTGGGCCCTAAAACACAAATCCACACCTACGATTACAGCACACTCCTTCCTTTGAGGTAAACAGCGAAAAAAAGAAAAAAGGCCCCAAAGGTGGAGAGGAACGCCACTGTCTGGGCTTTTGGCTTACAACAACCATACTTCAATCTAATCTCCTCGGCCAAGATCCGCTGTCTTCTAACAACCGCCAGCGCCACCTTTCTTCCACATTTCACCCCAAAACACAAACATCGGTGTGGATAAAAAGGTAGGAAATCCCCCAAACCTACAGCGGAGCAGCGGTTCACTGCGGGAGATTAGGAGTCTTTTTTGATAACTCATTAAGAGAGATTTAGCGTAGCTTCCTACCACACGCCAAAGCCCTCCACATTTCTACCTTCTCTTTCATCCTCCTCCCTCTCTTTCTTTCAGTGGTAACAATAATCAGCTAATAAATTAATCTTCTGTAGCTTTTTTTACCTAAAGGAAGTGATAAGACCAAAGAGAGGTAAGTGATGAGAAAATCTATCATGTTGATCTGGGAGTGGTTTAAAAGACCGCCCACCTAAAAAATCAAGGGGATGTTTGCCCATCGTCACTGTAACAGACATCACTGTCTGTCCCAGATAACGGGGCGTTTGATGTGATGGGGGAAGCCACTTCTTTTCTTCTTTTGCCTTGCGGAACTACATCTGCCTTGGCGGATATACAAAGAAGGAGCTGCTGTTTTGTTTGCGAAGCACCGTTGACAGCAGATAATAAAGGTTAATAACAGTGTGATTAGTAAGAAGGGCTTTATAACAGTGAGTGTCTGACTTTCACCACCTTGCTCAGTCATATCTTTAATAACGGAGACTGATATACTTCTTGACTGCTGCTTTTGGCCTGGGCGTCAAGTTCCCCTGGATATGAAAATATAAAGGGCGGTGATGTTTTTACATGGTTTCTTAGAGAAAACAAGAAAACAACTGAAATTACCACACTTTCTTATCATAGCAACAGTTTCCTTTCCCTGAGGCTCACACTTTTTTACCCAGCTTTCGTCAGCCTCTCACAATAGGCACGCTCACTCATGGAGGATTTTACGAGCAGATGGCATATACAGTATCATGCATGAATCCAACGCCACAAACCCAAACACCATCCTGCAGGCCATGAGTTCCTCAGTGTGCGAGTGTGTGAGCCAGCATTGAGTCACAGTGGGGTGTGTGTGAGAATGTGAAAGAGCCGGAGAGGGGCCATACCTCTTTGGAGTCAGACGAGTGTCTGAAAGCCAGGTTACGGGGCAGAGAGGACTGAGCCCGGTTTAGTTCCGGCTTGTCCAGAGGGCCGTCCCACGTGTGGTCCTTCACTATGTAGGTGCATTTCTCTTCAAACTCAGCCTCTGTCCATTTGGACATGTCGGCGTCCTCCACATCCATCTTCGTGTCCACCTGGTCGGCAGTGTGAGGAGTGTGGGGAACCCCCTCGGTGGTCAACATGACTGAGCTATGCTGAGAGGTGGCCTGAGAGAGAGAGAGAGAGAGAGAGAGAGAGAGAGAGAGAGAGAGAGAGAGAGAGAGAGAGAGAGAGAGAGA
>JBBMFX010000037.1:24849778-24863264 GCA_037832545.1 Rhabdalestes septentrionalis | reverse complement strand
CAGGTAGAGGAAGAAAGCAAAAGGATGGAGGCAGAGAAAAGGGAAAGATTCATTCAGTCTGCTTCAGTTTTCGCAGTGTTATTTTACTACTCCAAATTTTTTGTGGGGTGTAAAATCAGAGATGGGGATTTGAAATGTTTCTAATATTTCTAACATTCATAACATTTTATTGTGAAATATTATTCTTTGGTGTGATAGAAGAAGTAGTGCAATTGAAGAACCATTTTAGGTCAATATGGAAAGCATTTTTGGAAAGACCTTATTCTGAGTGGCTCCTGCAGATGTTTTGATTCAACTACTTAGTATCTACTAAAATCCAATATTAGGATCCTAACCTCAAGCCTAACCTAAATTCAAGCCAAAACCTAAACCTAAAGTTAAGCTGAATGCACTTGATAATTCGCTTCACTAGATAGTTTGTTGACAATTAAAGGGTCTGAAGATTATGTCAAAAAATTAAGACCTCTTTCAAAACATTGTTCTTCAGAATCAGAGTCAGAAAACTTCACTGATCTTGAAGGTAACTGCTTATGTTATGACTGCACAGACACAGAGAGACACAAATAAATAAAATATAGGATAAGTCAAATAAAAGACCTACTAAAATTCACCAGATACGCTCAGACATCATGGTTTTAAATTCATCATACTATATACACAAAATGATGTAGTCGGTACGAGGAGTGGTAATATAGAGTGTAGATAAATAAATGAATTAATGTGGAATCAGGCAAAGAACCATTTGTTGTGCTGTTAGTCCACATCATGATTTAAAAGACTATTATTCTAGTCAAGGAAATTCTGTATAGAAAAGACTGATCCAGCTGGACCTGTGAATCAGTTCGACTGCTTTATTGAAAATGACTGGTTCAAATGAATGGCTTTAGCCTAGGCTATAAAACTTGCTGTTAAAATGAAAAGGAATGGAAATGCTTTCAATTGGTTAATTGAAATTCATGAAATTCATGAAGTTGGATTTTCTTTTCTTTGATTGAAAGAAATATTTATCATCTGCAATTTAAAGAGTTACCAAAAAGGCATAGCAGATACCAGGAACTAGAATTGTAAAGTGCAGGAGCGTGGGTGGGGGTGAGGAAGCGTATGCGGTAAAGGGTGCAGTAGGTACCTTCTAGCTCCACTTGCCACAAAAATATTACAGAAATACACATGAGCAATTAACAGCAGGAAGACAGGGAGACTGGTCCCAGTCTCATAGAGAAACTTGATTGCAAAATATGTGGCCCAACCACTTCTTTAACTCAAGTCACACTGTGAGACAAAAGACCCGTGGAGGAGTCATCTGACCCACCAAAGTCATGCCTGAAGGAAACAGCTGATCAGCTGACAGGTAGACTTGGGGTGCACTTCAGGGCCAAAACTATGGAAGAAAATTGCAAAAATTTTGTACTGACATCAAGCTCATAACTTCAACCAATAACATTTTTTCCATTACATTCCCTTGGATTGCAGTGGATGCTATTGCAGCTACTTACATGGATACAATTTCAAACATCTGATGAAACTCCAGAAGACTTGAAAAAGGATCAGGTGGATTTGGTCTGCAATAAAACTCAGCAGAACCTGAAGAACCAGTTATTGCACTCACAACTGTTACATTTAGTCAAACTCCTAAAACATTTTAATGGATTTCTAAAGTTCTAACACAAAGAAGCTCCTTAAAAGTGAAAGAACTTTTAACCAATCAATTGAGCAATTGAATGATTCTTTTGATTGTGATGATGGTTCTGTTTATAACCATTACCTTCACTAAATAACCCACGAGAAATGCCTTTTAAAGGCTGTGTGTCTTTGAACAGCTACCATACAATACCAATGAAATGGAGCAGAATATGAATTTAATGCAAATAAAGTTAAACTTGTTTTACTTGACATGTCTTCATAGTTGTTCACTTAGTGTTAAATGAAATTCTGTAGTTTATTAAATACAGGGATAAGCAGTGGTGTCCAAAAACTTCGACTTGTTACAAATTTCAAAGATGTTTTTTTTTTATTTTTATTAAAACACAAACACTGCAACTACTCACAAGTCACAGCCATGTCAGCAAGAAAGTTTTTCATTTACTGACTTTCTCTAAAGTACATTTTTGACCTAAAGTACAGTTTTTCCTACAGCTGTGAGTTCCTAGAGCTATGTGTCTATTTCTTCCGATTTAAACTACCCTGAACTGTCAGCGTCGGACACATCTCTTCCCGGGAGAGTCAGGAATGCCAGAATCATGCTGACTGTTCTATTTTACATGACTCCTTTTGATGTCGTTTGCATAATGCAAACATCTATCGACGTATTATTGTTTGAATGACTTTGATGTACTGTGAAAGACAGAAACCTCAGTGCTTGTAATTAAACCTGTGGGTGTAACGGATGGAGGCAACTGGAAGGCAGCCATCTCTGCTTTTACCGTAGGCTACAACGATAATGGACTTGATACGTAAATCAATCGGAGATCACTCTCAGATAAGCTTGTCAGGTTGAGTAATATTAGCTAAAGAACCAAAGTCATGCCTACTGAGTTCCTTGTTGGTTTTGTTGATGCTGAAATTTGGCTTGTGTCATAAAAAACTTTGCCCTTAGCAATGTTGGATTGTAACCATTACTGCACATGAATAGTTTTTAAAAAGTTTAGCTGTAAATACTTTTACTGCAAAAAACTGCTTTCGATTAATAATCAGAGAGCTTGTAAATAATTACGGTCCTCTTGGCTTCATCAATTTGATGATCTTTAGCAGACATTTAGTCTGTAGTCATGAAAGAAGCATGCAACCAGTCTATTGTGAAGAGAGAGCTGAAACAAAAAGCACACTCTTTTATTGGTCCATCAATGTCCCCATCCTCACCTATGGACACCATTAGTATTCTCAGCAGGGTGGCCATGCATGCCCTTAGCGATAGGGTTAGGGTTAGGGAGAGGACAATCGAGAGGAGCTGCATCTCCTCTGCATCGAAAGGAGCCAGTTTAGGTGGTTCAGACACCTTGGATGCCCCCTGGACATCTGCTGGAGGAGACTTCCTGGGCATGCCCCTCCAGGAGATGGCCCCAGGAGAAGGCAGGCTCAAGACACAGTGGAGGAATTACATTTCTCAACTGCTGTTCCGGGGCATCACCCCGGAAGAGCTGGTGATCAATATGGACTGGAGAATGAATGGATGGTTTTGAAACATGTTTTGAAAATGTGTTTTAAAAACAATAATGCTACATTTTTAAAAGTAAGTAGAATATAATTGTTGTTGGTATGAGATGTAAGGTTATAAAATTACAGGATTACCCTATGGGAAGGTTTCAATAAGTTACTGATTCACAGATCAAATTCTCTACACTTTTTTCACTCTCTAAGTGAAAATTTGTTCATAGGATTGTGTTAGTCCTCAGCCTACAACATATATCTAAACATTGCTTCAGTTGGATCTGTTCAGTTGGGCATGTGAGTTAGTTTGATTTGTTTATTTAAAAGAGCCAGTTTTAATGAGACATTTGAATGAAAGGTTTGCACACACGTTGGTCCTTCATGGCAGTTTCATGGACATGCATTAAGCCTGGCTTTGGACAGCTGTTTTAATATTTAAATTCCCATCCTAGATGCCATTTGGTGATTCACAAGTTAATTCAGTTCTTAATAAGATAAATGCTCACATAAACCTTCAGTTCATCCAAAAAGATTAGCAACTTATCAGATCTGGAAAATGCCCCCAAGAAAAACGTGGTGGTTATGCTTATGGTTATGGTTATTTACCTTAGACATAACATTCATGAACCCTCTAAAAGCCGGAATCCGCCAGCTTCCTTTCCTCACTCCAGTAACTTCATAAGAACAGAACATTTGGATCCCTCAGAGTGGTATGAGCCTTGGAATTTAAGGGGCTAAAACATCATGTATTAATTATTAAAGTGTATTTTCAGTCTTCAAATGTTTGTAGGCAAAAAATTAAATTATTTCAAAGCATGCAATATTATGTTACCTGGGGGATTTTTCTAGATTTTTTTGGGATTTTTTTAAGCCTGAACATTGCTGGTAAAGAAAGGACCACCACTAATTTCACAAAATGTTTCTTAATGATTTATGATCAGAAGGCTGTAGACATTTTTTAAACCAGTCCTGAACAAGTTTTAACAGTTGTCATACTTTGATGTATCTTGGGTTTCAAAGGCCTTTTCTCATTCATTTTCTCCATAGAAACTTGTTCTCTCTCTCCTGACCAGAATCGATCCCCTTCAGACTCTCGGTTCCTCCTCAAGTTTTGTTCTGTGGCTTTTAGTTTTTAGCCACCTCTGTTGCATTTTGCTTCATTAGGTGTTCAGTTGTAAAAAGTGCTATAGAAATAAAACTGAACTCGATTCAATACTGTTACTGATACTGCTAATACTACTACCACTACTTTTATAAATGGTTTATCATCAGGTTTTTAACTGGATTGTAACTGGATGTAGTTTTTAAACCAGTTCTGAACAAGTTTTGACAATTGTTATACTTTGATTAAGGCTCACTATATGCCAAGATCCAGTGTATTAACGGCAGCAGTATGTTAACAAAACCTGGAGGTGACAGTTAAATTTTCTGCCTGAGAATTGTGAAAGAACTGAAAAGATCTGAAATCTTCTTACCCAATAGTGAGCCAGCGTCAGTGCATGGCAACTGTTATAACTTGTTTATAAAAGCTTATAAATTGTGTACAAACTGTCTACAACTGAATTAACAACCTGATTATAAATCATTTATAGAGTCTTTATAGGGGCAGTCTTATTGTAAAGTGCTACCATATTGCCCAAATGATCAGTTTTCTTCTCAAAACTTGTCAATTAGGAACATTTAGTCTCAAATGTTGTGTTTAGATCTAAGTGTTCTCTCTCTTCTGACCCGTATTGTTCTTGTTGTCTCTCTTTTCTGACCAGAATTTGTTCTCTCTCTCCTGACCAGAATCCATCCCTATCATACTCTCGGTTCCGTGTTTTGTTCTGTGTCTTTTAGTTTTTAGCCACCTCTGTTGCATGTGGCTTCGTTATAGGTTAAGTTGTAAAAAGTGCTACAGAAATTTAACTGAACTGAACTCAATACTGTAACGGATACTGCTAATACTACTGCCACTATTTTCATAAAGGGTTTCTAAATGATTTTTGATCAGGTTGTTAATTGGGTTGTAAACTAGTTATGACAGTTGTTATACTTTGATTTATACTTTTGATTACAACATACCAATTTCCAGTGTATTAACAGTACCTGCATGTTAACAACACCTGGAGGTGACAGTTTTACTTTCTGCCTGAGAATTGTGAAAGAACTGAAAAGATCTCAGACCTTACCAAAGAGTGACCCTGCATCTGTGCATGGCAACTGTTATAATTGCATATAAATTATGTATAAACTGTCTACAACTGAATAAACAACCTGATTATAAATCATTTATAAACCCATTATAAAGATAGTCTTCTTGTAAAGTGGTACCATTTAGCTTTTCAAAATTTCTTTTCAAGATTTTGACCCAAACGTGGTGTTCTGATCTAAGTGCTGATAAGGGCTTTGGCCTTCTTCCCAAGTCTGACACCAATCCAGGCAAAAATATTTGCTCATGTGATGTTGTTTTTCAGTGAACCTGATACATTTTTGCGAACTGACAGGAACGTCATACTCAGATGTGTTTAAAAAGCGTAGCGTGTGAAGCTAAATGTGTGAAATCGTGTGACATTTGTTTTTGTTCGGCAGCAGCGAGCGCAATGTGGATTTAATCTAAAGGGTGACGATTTGTGCAAATGTTTGCGCTCTTTCTTCCCGCTTGCGTGGGTCCGGCCGTGTGGACGAAAACTCGGCTGCTCTGGAAAGTCCCGGCATCTCTGACTGGGCCGGCCGGTTCCACTCCCTGAGTTTCCAGCCATAGGCAGTGAGTCACTGAGGCATCATGGGCTGCAGCACTGTCAGGTGATTCGTATACAAGACAAGGGAGGGGGGAAAGCTGAGGTCTTTATCAAACTAGCCATGGTCCCTCTCAAATCAGGGTTGATTGTGCTGTAGATGCTTGAGTCGTTTCTCCAGCTGTATCAGCTCATTAAGTATTCAATAATTAAAAGGTGTATAAATTACATCATTACATCATAAATTACACACAGCCACTTCTATATTTATATTATTTTGGGGTACTATTTACAGTAAGACTACCCTTAAAATATTTATAAATGATTTATAATCAGGTTCTTAATTTGTTGTAGACAGTTTATAAATCATTAATAAACAGTAATAATCAAGTTATAACAGTTGTCATACACTCATGCAAGCTGGTGTGTTGGTGGTAGTATCTTAGTATTTAGTATCTTATCTTATCTTACCTTATCTTATTTGACCTTTTATTCTCTTCTCTTATTAAATCTCACTGTGTCTGTTAATAGAGTTATGTTAATTAGTATGTATTTAATTGTCTAATAACTTTTTTTTTGTTTAATAACTTTTACTTTAAAAAAGTAAGTAAATTTAATCATCAGTGCAGAGATACATAGGCCTGTTATGTCTTTACTTTTTTCTCTCTCTCTTGGTGTTTTTGGCTGGATTTTAGTAAGAACATAGTTTTGGTTTCTCACTGGAACATCTTAGCTCGAACACCTTTTGCCAGATTAAAGGTGTTACGCTTTCCAGCTTTGGGCATGGAGGGTTGGGGGAGAGGGGGTCTGATCAGCTTGCCAAATCAGATATTTGTGTGTGGGTAGACTTGGCTTCAAAAGCAAGGCTGTTTTCAGACATGGATTAAGTCTGAACGATGACACATTTCTAATAAAAATTCACATTTACATGAGCACAGTATCAAGGACTTTTTTGTTCCAGACTTATTGGAAATAATTAATCACAGACATACCCAGACTAATAATCCCACGTCTAATAATAAAAAACATGCCCTTAGAACTCACATTGTATCAGTAAAATCTGATTTCAGTAAACAGAAACAGTATAAAACAGTCTAAAACCAGTGTTTGCTCTCCTAAACACTCGCCATTTGCTGCTCTTTTGCTCGGCTACACTCTGGACCCACTTCTGGGCGGAGAGTTCTTTTTTTCTCAACACTAATTTGTGAGTTTTTGTTCTTACATTTTATTTAAATTTCAATTATTACATGTTATTTAAATTCCAATAACACCAAACCTAGTTCAGCATGACATCTGATACCTTGAGTATTAGCACAGAACCAGGGGAACCTCCATACAAGGAGACTTGACTTATTTGTTGCGCCTCCGGCACAGATCCATTCCTTTTTAACTTTTTCTCTACCATTGGCTTTCTCTAAGGGGAGCCTCTGCCCACCAACAAGACTCTGGATCACCACCCCACCCCAGATCAGCCATTGTTGAGATCCCTCTCCCACCTGTCCTGGTCTGGTTTGTCTACCTTGGATAGTTCATCTTGGGTTTCAAAGACCTTTTCTTTTTAGTTTTCTTCATAGAGACTCATTCTCTCTATTGACCAGAATCGATACCCTTTCAACTCCTGGTTGTTTAGTTCTGTGGCTTTTAGTTTTTGCCTCACCTTTGTTGCATTTGGCTTATTCATTAAGAGTTCAGTTATAAAAAAAATGCTATAGAAATAAAACTGAACTGAATTGAACTCAATACTGTTACTGCTACCGCTAATACTAATACTTTTGCTAGAACTAAACTAATAATAATAAATAACAACAACTACAGTAATAATAATGTTGATGGTGATGATGAGGATGAAGATGATAGTTATTATTAAATCTTTATTATCATTAGTAGTAGTAGTAGTAGTAGTAGTAGTTGTTGTAGTAGTAGTAGTAGTAGTAGTATCACTATTACTATAAAAATTGCACTGATTTGAGCTCAATTTTGCTACTACTGCTAATAGTACAACCGATAGAATGCTCTAACTACTGCTGTTAATACTTTTAAAAAACATTATTATTATTATTATTATTATTATTATTATTATTATTATTATGATTATGATTATGATTATGATTATGATTATTATTATTATTATTATTATTATTATTATTATTTTAGTAACAACAATAATGCCAACAACATATAAATTATATTCCAACAGGTATTATTAAATCCATGGGTGCCTGAAACATTTTATCAACCCCCCTCCACTGTTCAAAATAATTCATTTTCCGCAAACAATTTCCCTTTTTGAGGAGAGAAACAAAAAAATCAGTTTCGTTTTTGCATGGAAAAGCATCACATTGCTAAGTTTAATGAGATGTTTCATTCTGTAGAAACAGTCTGAAATCCTGAAATTCCTTCCCAGGCCTGTAATGAACAGTTGACACTTTATGACCTGCAACTATCAGCAGACATGCGTGTGGCTGGTTCTGGACACGCGACACTGCAGGTTCTGCACATCATCACCAAGCAAATATTTGTTTTGAAGTCAGGAGGGAGTGTCCCTAATCTCAGCAATGGTGAAATGTTTATTTGTCATCGGGCACCTCAGACTACAAAAGCTGTTAATTAATTGCGAAAGTCAGGGATGAGAGCGTTTGCCTCCAGTAGCACCACTTTTGTGTAATTTTTTTTGCTTCATTAAGGTCAGATTTCTATTGTTTGGCTTGTGGGACACTGCAAGCCACTGGTCCATGGTTTAGGAGCTTTAGCTGGAATCCAGTCTTTTAAATCGCACAAACACTGCGGCTTTTCACATCAAACGTCTGGTTTCATTTCTGAGGAAAACACATGTAGCACACCCACCTACACACTCACATACACACACACACACACACCTTCACACAGCATGTTATTGATATGCTCTGAAGTTCATTAACTGAAACTTGCTGAGTGGCGCGAGTCCCTGTTCGAGGTCAGACAGTGAGTTTGATTTTCCCTCATGCTAGTCGAGCATGAAAATGCACCATGACTCAGTCTCGCGTTTCGTAACTACCCTGTTTTCTTTCTCCGCATTAAGTATAATTACCATTGCTTCTGCTCAATTTAGCCCGGGTTTTGTGAGAGGAGAAAAAAAAAAAGCAGATGTGGTTTCGTTACTGACTTGACTTGACCAGAAGACAATTGGTTTTCATAGTGACGAGTCACTCGCTCGTCGCTGTCACTGTCAGCTGTCCGTCAGTCACCAGCACTGACCCACACTGGAGGCTGTGAGGTTGCGGTGGAGGAAAGCCATCCCCATGTTTACAGTAGAACGATTTTTGGGACCGTCAAGCCAGCCAAGGTGGTGGAAATCAAGTCTTGAAGCCAATGACCACTTTTGAGCCCGGGGGTGACGTCCTGCAGAAGGTGTTTTGGGCTGGTTTCACTTGACGGTAATGGTGGTGTAGAAGGTCATGAGTGGGTGTCTTCTCTCAAACACAGAGAGGAGGATGTCGCAGCATTTCTCTCTGATAAATCCCCTACAATGACACAGTGGAACTGCCCTCCCACGCCCTCAAAGCTGCCCTCTTCACGCAGTATGGCGGCTAAGCTGTAAAGCCACCCGGGATTTGTGGCCCTGTTGCCGTTCTCCCTGTAAGCTTGGGGTATGTCTGTGTTTTCCTAAGAGTGGCGAGCGGATTAAGCTTGCAGTAGCTAGAACAGTTTCTTTCCAAGGAACCCGAGATGCAAGAGGTGTCGCTTTACTCGTCACACCCCTTTGTGCTTCACTGAAATTCAGCTTTAGAGTCCCAGTCAATTCAACCACACAAATATCCAGCTTACTGATATTTTATGAACTTATAACTGCAAACTTGCAATGTCCTCATCCCCCATGTGGGCAAGCAGAATATTAATTATTGCAAGATATTCATGATACTCACCATAATGAAAAATGAATAAATGTACAGGAGTCCTACTTAGAAGGAACAAATGCCATTTTACGTGGCCCTTAAATCCAAATGACTGTTAAAGCCACACTTTAACTGTCCCAAGATGAAGGGGAATAGTCACAGCTCTTCATAATGTAAGTCTACAGTCAACATTTTAAAAACGTAGAATAGAAAAATAGTTGGATGAATGAATTAATTAATGCTCAGACGGATGAACGGAGGGAGGGACAGACAGACAGACAGACAGACAGATAGACAGATAGATAGATGTAGCTCAGTGCGTCGTTTCTGACCTAATTAAAAACCCAATAAAATAGACTACAGACACAAATAATGAATTAAATATATAAGAGTAATGTATGAAAGATTCGGGGAGCACAATTCAGGGGTTCCCATTAGGGACTGATTAATATATGTGCCCCTAAAAAATCTGTTGGCATCTGCTGACAAAAATTGTAATGGGGGATCCCCTGATTGCTACAAGTGTTTTGCACAATCCACCCACAAAACACATGTCAAACATCTTCATTTTATTTGTCTTTTTCTTATTACTCATTGTTTTCCCATTAGATTATATGAATGTTTCATGGCTCATTTCACTGTTTCCCAATAATCTAGAAAGTAATAAATATGTTCAAATCACAGGACCGACACCCACAATTAATGACGTGATATTGTCCACCTACATCTTCATGTGACTTTCCAATATGAATGACATTCATGTTGTTTCCACAGGTCTGACAGGGAGCAGCCAGAGTTTTACAAGAAGACACCTGTGTGTTTTGGGTCTAAGTGCACCATGTCATTAGACATGGGCTCAGATTTCATCTCCACTCTATCACTCCCCACCCCCCACTCTCTGAGACACACATGTGTTATTAACACTAGGGACAATATCTCAATCACTTTTTGCTGTGGCTTTTTGTCCCCACCACTTTCTAATAAGGTCCATTGTGTCTCTACACATTTTGATGTGGCCCATTGTGTCTATACCACTTCTGGAGTGGTCCATTTTAATACCACTATATTTCCCATGGCCCATTTTGTCCCCACTATTTTTCGATGTGGTACATTTGGTTCCCCCCACTTTTTGCTGTGACATTTTATCCCCACCACATTTGAAACGGTTCATTTTGTCCCCATTACTGTCTAAATTGACCCATTTTGTCCCAGCCACTTTTTGATAAGGTCCATTGTGTCTCCACACTTTTAGAAGTGGCCCATTTTGTCCCCATCACTTTTTGCCTTGGTTCAGTTTGTCCCAAATATTTTTTGACACCCGCTGCTTTTTGATGTGGCCTTTTTTGTTCCCACCACTTTTTTTGTCTTCATCACTGCTTTTTGATGTGGCCCAGTGCGTCCCCTCCACTTTTTGCCATGGCCCATTTTCTCTTACATTTTTTTGAAAGCTTTTAGCTAATTGAACATAATTATGATTATTACATTAACACACATTTATGTAATTTGTTTCCCCTGAAAACCTTGTTGTCTCCAACAATTTGTCTAACATGTGGGATAAACCCTTTCTTTCATTACTTGCTTTAATATAACCTAGAGCTCACAGCTCTAACCTGGCATTTGTGTTAGCAAAAGTGCAAGATACTTGACATTAATATATATGCTAACATGCTAGTGCATGGCTTTGCCTTGTCTGCAACTTAAAAAAGAAACATTTGCAAATTTAATCAAATAAGAAATCAAGCTTTGTAAAATGTAGAATAAAAAAATGAAAAATTAAAAAGTATGATTTTGTTACTGTTTTCTCTGCAAAACATAGTAATGTATCACATGTAACAGTCAAGGATAATAGAAAACCTATTTTAAACATACAAACCTCAGATTGAACTTGGCAAGTCAAAAGTAAGAGTACGACATTGTTTGTATTTTGAAGCATTTTAATGCTTCGACTAATAAACAGATTTAGAGGGTGTGAGATTGAAAAATGAATTGCATCACACCCACAGCAAGTTATGGGGAAGTTCTGCTGGGCCTTATTATGCACTAAGTCGATCTTTCGCTCTTCCAGTAAGAGGACCAACAAACTTTATCTGAGTACAGTTTAATACATAATGCAGCACTGATGGCCCCGAAGGATCTCCCTGAACTGAAATGGCAAAGGTAAATCGAGAAGAGGGGATGTCAAAGACACACTGATTGAATCACCAACTGACTCAGGGCTCGGCAGAGGATTAGAGACGGAACAGTGAGTGAATAGCGAGCGGAGAGGGGCCATCAGAATCAGGGTGTATCAAAACACTAGTATCGCTCACTCACACTCCAACATTCACTGATTCATTACCCACCCATGCACACATATACATGCACACACTACATGTTTAAAGTTTATACATACAACAGGCTTTTACCAGGCATCCAATTTCATAAAATGCCAATTAATATACTCGATAAATATCAGTGTTCAGTGGAACTCTCAATAACAAGGTCTGCTTAATGGCCTATACATGAATCATATAGCATTATTATTCATATAGCATTATGAAAAAAAGAGGGTCTTTTTATTTTTTCAGTAAATCACCCTTGCACACATATACATGCACACACTACATGTCTAAAGTTTATACATACAACAGGTTTTTACCAGTTATCCAATTTCATTAAATGCAGATTTATATACTTATATATCAGTGTTACGTGAAAACTTCAACATATTTTTATTAAACAACATACACTATAAATACATGTATGTATGTATGCTACTACATCATCCTTTATTTATTATACAGTATAAATGGAGTCATCATAGATAAAAGGGCAATAAATTACTCTTAAGACTGAATTGTTCTACGTAAACCCAGTTTTAGGTCCAGCATTTTGCCTAAAACTCAAGTCAAATGTGGGTAAAATCACACGGAACCAGAGCATACCAGTGTGCACGACCTTCAGAATACTCTATTTAAGAATATTAGCACTCCTGGGTGGAGAATTAGCTTCACACATTACCACTTAAGAGCCGTTCTGTGGAAATGATGCCTCCCCCCTTTCATTTTGAGCATCTTTGTCCCACTGTTGTGGTCATGAACACAAGCTCTTTTTAAAAAGCCACTAGAAAGTTCTGTCGTCTTTATTTGTTGTGTCTTCTCCTTCACCGTACAATTAAAGAGAGACCCTCTTTCATCAGGGGGAGGTGGCCTTTTTCTCTTATTTTTTTGAAGCTGGCGTCTCTCCAGCAAAACAGCGGGCACACCTGTAGCCTAAATTGCCAGTGTTGTCCCCTATGGCCCCTCCCTTCACTCTTTTCCTCCTCCGTCCCAAAAACTTCCGTCCACACATCAAAGGCCCAGCAATCAAAAGTACCTCGCAGACGACGTAGCCCTTTGCTGAGGAGAGACAAAATATAGTTTACCTCAGCCTGGCTTCCTCCTCCCTCCCTCACACACACTCGTATACACACACACACAC
Source organism: Rhabdalestes septentrionalis (assembly GCA_037832545.1). Taxonomy (NCBI): domain Eukaryota; kingdom Metazoa; phylum Chordata; class Actinopteri; order Characiformes; family Alestidae; genus Rhabdalestes; species Rhabdalestes septentrionalis. The sequence goes on along the minus strand of JBBMFX010000037.1, from coordinate 24,850,072 downwards.
ACACACACACACACACACACAGACAAATATAAGGCCAAAAGACAGACACCTCAGATACTGATAAAGACACACAGCACTGATATCTGAAAGGCGCTATGAGAGACTAGACTACAGTCTGATTAGCATTTCAGCAAGACCGTGTCGGAAACCAGATAATGGAAGGGTACTCCGCTAGTGTGTTTGTGTGTGTGTGTAGTGCCCAAGAATGACAAAGCATCCTGGAAGAGTGTGTGTGTGTGTGTGTGTGTGTGTGTGTGTGTGTGTGTGTGTGTGTGTGTGTGTGTGTGTGTGTGT
>JBBMFX010000037.1:24835202-24846612 GCA_037832545.1 Rhabdalestes septentrionalis | reverse complement strand
CTCTCTCTCTCTCTCTCTCTCTCTCTCTCTCTCTCTCTCTCTCTCTCTCTCTCTCTCTCTCTCTCTCTCTCCTATTTGTATCAGTGTCTCCGAGCTATAATTGGTCTGCATTCTGGCATGTCTCCGGAAGTCAGACTTTGATTACAGTATCCCCTGTGCAAAATAATGAGTGTCAGAGTAAAGCTGGTCTGACTGCATCTTCACCAGCCCTGGAAAAAATGAAACCAACAGGTTCCTCTGCTTTTTTTTTTACTTTAAATGATAGTGCCTTTCCCTTTTCCTCTGACACTTTTATTCATTATCTACCAAAATATTGTTACATTCCATTTAGGCCTTTTTTACTTTTACAGGCATGCAATTCCTCCACCCGTTTGTCACTAATTATAGCACTATATTAAGAAAACCCTCTAGAGTAGCCACCCTTTATTCATTTAGGATGCTGTATTTAGTCAAATGATCTTTATTGTCTGTTGCCAATGAGCGCACACAAAAAATATAATGAGTACATTTTTTAGCATGATATTTTACATACATCGCTTTTAACTAAAGAGTATTGAAGTGAAAGAACCAACTGTTAGGATGGACTGTTTTCTCAGCTAATTATATAATAGTGGCCAATTTTGTCATCTGGTCTCTGGACTCGAGCCTTTTAGCCTTTCACTTTGTACACCGATGTTCACTAAAGTGCTTTACATTTTTCGGGACGGATCTGTGAGGTCACATGGCTGCAAGCGCATGAAAAAACAAAAACAAGGAAGAGGGTGCTCAGGCTTGAGCCTCCTCCATGGTTATTGATAATACCAAAGTCTGCAAATTTGCAATTGTATATTACTATTTCCTAGTAGCCATTTACTTCAATGCTGGGCCCGTACTACTAGATTTACTACATTTGCATATTACTTAATTAATATGATTAAAAAAACACTCAATATTTCTTATAGTTGTTCACTCAACCATTTTCCAGTGTTTAATAAGAATAAAAATCTGCAGTTTGTTAAATAAAGGGATTATTAGTAAAGACTTGTGGTGTCCAAACCTTTTGTCTGGTAGTGTACTTGTTACAAATCTCAAAGATGAGGAGGTTTTGGCAGATTATCTTTTATCTGTCTTAGTAAAACACTATTATGCTTTAATTACATTATTTCCCAGATGTATGACAGAGTTTGCCTGCAAGGCGACATGCATGTCTGCACATCTAAAAGACTGGAGATGTAAACTGAGCAATATCTCAAGGTTGAATGTGCTTTTGTAAGTGTTGTGTAAAGCTTGTCCAGTCTGGAAACAGTTGCAATGACAACACATTTGTGGGCAGAGGCAGGACAGGTCAGCATTGCAGTCTTTATCTGAGTGTTATTTACACTAGTGAGACTTTTTTTTTTACTGCGAAACCAACTCGTCATCGTCCAAGACTGTTGTCGTTTATAATGAACTTTTGTCCTTTTGTGTCCTCGCCGTCCGTTTCTGTTTCAGCACCACATACTCCATCAGGCCTGGGCAAACACATGGTGAGATGTTTGGTGTGTTTGGGTTAGGATGGGCTGTGTTTGTCTGGAGCCGGTTTAGTACGCTAGCATGGCCCTTTTTTTTTGTTGGCCTTTCACTTTTCCAGCTCGCAGGCGACTCTAGGTCTTAAAGAGGATTAGACCCGCAGTGTTGAAACGACCCGCATGTGTATGTATGTGTGTGTGTGTGTCATCTTTGGTTTCTGTTTGGGGTAATTATTGAACATTACAACCCTGTGTGAGCTCAGGCATGTGTGTACAAGTGACTTACATGAGAGATTTGGTGCAATGGGTTCACTATGATTTAGCGTTGGGGCTTTTTTGTTGGTGGTGGGTTTGTTTTAAATTAAATTGATTTACTCTCCACACAATCACACAAGAGGCCTGTCCCCTGACCTGAGACTACAGTGTCTTAGGCACATGTCCAAAGTGTTTAAAGCCATTTTTTCTTATTATGTGATAAAGTGTCTTTCTGCAAGGAAAGTTAACATTAGAATATATGCAAACAAACAAGAAAGGAGTTTCAAGATTGATTTGCTTGTAAAACAATAGTTCATATTGTGTGAGCTGGTGAGGAGAACACGGGTTCGGTTCCAGATTCCTCCTCGGTTCCTCCAGCCGTTGTTCGGATTTGTAAAACTCCATCAGCAGCTCCTGATTTAATTTAATGAAGGACTGATTGAGTCAAACCAGGTTTCAGATGGAAACTACAAGCAATTCTGGGCTTCCACGTAGAACACAATGATATCCTGAACATGAAAACACTGTTTACTCTATAATGATATCCATATTTGTTCTTTTACTCTAAGCAATACTGATGTGAAAAAACACCCACTTGGTCACTGGTCCTGCAGTATAAATTAATCAGAAATTTTAATGTTGTGTTCTTCTAGGTCCACAACATTCAGTCTGCTTTTTCTGATTAAATTCTATATATGGCCACACAGACTTGGATGTGAATGGAGTGTTTGTAAACAGTGTTTATATCATGTCAGATTCAGAGAAGTGATTTTATTCCAGAAAAAGGCAATTTTAAATGCCTAAAATCAAGAAAATATCAATGATCCTCTTATATGAGGTCTTAGATGAATGTGGTGGTCCTAGAGGAATGTTATGGTCCTGAAGAACTGTTGTGGTCCTGGAGAAACATCAAGATCCTGGAGGAACATTATGGTCATGTAGGAAGACTGCTGTCCTGAAGGCACATTATGGCCCTAGGGGAACATTGTTTCATTTCACCGTGTACTGTGTATATGGTTGAAATTAAAATAAATTGACCTTAATGCAATAAAATGATTTACCCATATTCATCAAACTCATTCAGTCTCGTACATTCATTATTAGCTTATAAGGAGCACTTTAACCTGGTTACAATACAGTCCAGCCAATCAGAACAGGGGTCATTTCCATCTGTCTTAACAGTACAGTAAGAAAAAAGCTATCCCTGAATTAATGAAGATAGGTTGAAAAGTGATTGTGTAAAATATATGATGGGTTTTGCCCAGCACCTCCAGTCTAAGCTTCAGTGCTGGCTTACAGTGTAACATTTTTACAGTGCCTTGAAATGAGTATCATTACTTACTCAAAGGAAGGAAATGAGGAATAATACACTTACAGGAAACACACACAGCATGTGTGCGTGTGTGTGCTCATTCACATAGTGGAAAGCATTGTGTATGACAATGATAGCTTATTAAATAGTGTCTGTACAATTGTGTGTGTGTGTGTGTGTGTGTGTGTGTGTGTGTGGGTGGGTGGGTGGGTGTGTGCGCGTGTGTGTTAGGAGTCTCTGAGAGTGGTCCTCTCTGAAGGTTCCCATCCGTGTTTACAGCTGCAGACTGGTATCATTTCACATGTAACACATTTGACATATTGGCACTCATAACACACAACATAACAGCCTTGATTGCACCATATGTGCGTTTGTGTGCGCACCTGTGTGAGTAAATGGTGAGTACCATGCTTGTCATGACTAAGCTGGGACCTGTGTTTTGACACTTTGATTTCTTCCATGGAAGAATGATGCATGTTGGTGGCGCTCCCTCAGGCTTTGTCCTTGATGCGACATGAGTTACAGAAAAATTGTGTTATTTTTAACCTCTTCCCCTCAAATCACACACCATACACACATACACACACCTCTCCACTCTCATTCTTATAAAGCGTGAATCCGAATTAGTCATTTCAGGGCCTCTGCCGTGTCAAGTTTGGAAGTCGAGAATTGATAATGTCATTTGGGCCTACCTTTGATTTATATGTTACATAATCAGTTGGGGTAATGAAAATAAGGTAGAAATTATCATTGAGAAATAGTATTATGAAGGAATTGTGTGCCTGGTAACAGCAAGCATCCAGTCAATTGTGCTGATGCTTGTATGATTTCAAATCTACATATTATTAATTTAATATTAGTGTATGTAAATTGATATTTTGAATATTATTAGTGAACTTAAATGAGCAATTTCATACTGCTGTAAATATTGATCAGGAGAGTTTAACACCTCTAAAAGTTACTTTAAGAGCATGGCTATTACAAGAATGGAGCATGGCTGTTACAAGAAACAGTTAAAGGTGATTCTTAAGATATTGTTTATGATCTTTTGTGTTATGTGCCATAGGGCTGCGTTTTTTCTTCCCTTTTTTGTGTTCTGTACCCTATCATTCTCTGTAGCTCGTGGTCCCAACAAAGTGATTGGCAAGTAGGTTGGCTAATCGTTTGCTTCCCCTCCCATTGGTGGATTGCTGCCGAAGCTCCCATCTTCCAACGACACAAGGAGAATGTGCAAAGACATCAGAAGAAAGTGAGATGGTCAGTAGATAAACGTGAGAATGGCCCTCATTCCCCTTTCACAGAGGTCATCTCTGAAGATGGCGCTAAACTGGCCAAGCTGGCTGCCAGATAAATCACATCCGGCCCTCGCACTTCCGCTGCTGAGGAGCTCCGAGGCCCCTGATTAACAGGAAGAAACCTGATGTCAGCGTGGGCATCGTCCCGCAAATAATAACAAACTCGGCAGGACGCCCGTCTCAATTAATCGTCCCTGTTTCCCCGCGTCTCTGTAAACAGTCGAGAAGCCTCAGTGCTTTCTCCCAGCGCTGTAAACATTCACGTCGCTGGGCCAGCCGTGTGTTTGGTCTACGCTCATGTTTGCGGTCACGAGGCGCTAGATGTTTTTACGTGGATGGATGACTGGGGCCACAATCGTTTCAGTCTGACTGCAAATGAGGAGTTAGTGTTTTAGTGATTTTTTATTGTTCCAGGAGAAATGTGGAAATAAGAGAACGTGCCTTGACGAAGTCAGGGAATGCCGAGCGTCTGGAGCATCACTACCGGTCACTGCTAGCTTATGTTGCAAAAAAGTACTTCAGGCTTGCTAACAGCCATAAATCGCACCGGAAGAAAGTCTGAAGGCTTGACATTGATACATGCTGAGTCATGGGTATGCTGGCTTGACTGTTCATAAATAAAGCATTAAGAAGGAGTGATACCTGCTGGGGAATCTGACTGGAATGTAGACAGACAAACAGACAAACAGACAAACAGAAGGGGAAGTGGAGATGGGTTGAGTGGAAGAGGATGGACCATCTGAAGGGGAAATGAATGATTGTTTATGAGGAAGGATGGAAAGGGCTGAGGAGTGTTTTGGAGAAAACACTGCTGTCTGTAGGGATGGCAGAACTGCTGCATCTTTCTTGATCTCACTGTAAAAAACAGAAGTTCATTCAAATGTATAAGGCATGCAAGTTATTCTATTTTCATATATTTAGAATGGAAAACCAACTTTTACACAAAAGGTTTGTTTTTGTAATGTCACAAAAATCAATATATTTCCATACACCCAGCTATGCAGCCCACAGCAATTTATCTCCATTCATGTTTAAATTCAGTCCAGATATTTGAGACACAATGCAGACCAGTCAATCAGACCTGAGCTCGTTTACATGCATCAATGTAACAAAGACAGTTTTTTCATTTAAAGAGATAAAGAGAGATGTAATAAATGATGGCTAATTTAGGTGAATACAATAAAATATCATAAGTGGATCTCAGGCAAGTGTGAATGGAGACATGAGACAACACTAAAGAGGATAAAAACACACGATCAAAGCAGATACAGTTCAATGTTTATGATAGCCCAGACGGTTAGTAAAATATCTGGAACAAGACGCAGGCTGTTCTCCAAATCAGATGAAACAAAAAGTCCAGTGAACACCAAACACCCGCTTATGCGAATGCTCTTCAAGAGTGGGTACAACTAACCAGATGTAGAGATCAGAAAATAGTCAGAGCTGAAAGAGGGCAGCACAGGATATACCGGCTCACAGCAGCAATTAAACATGAGGATAAAAGGACAACACACTCAGGGTCAAGTTTGGAGTAACTCAACATACGGCAAACAAACCTATATCCATTACAAATATGATGGTCTGTACCTGAGCCATCATCACTCAGGGCTAAAAGTGGGAATGTGCACTTTGTACAGAACTTCCCTGTCTAATTTAACGAGCTGCATGTCATAAAAACTAATATATAAAAAATAACACTTACTCCATCTCCCACTTGGCTTACACCATTACGCTCGTACTTACAGACAATGCACTCACACACAGAATACACTGTAACGCAGTGTATGAATGAAGGATTTTTTCTTTTTCTGTGGTTTAGTTGTGTTTTTATGATTTTACAACTGTATTACGATCAGTATGTGACTCGAATTGTTTTTCGAATTACACCTAAATTCAAGTTACAACACTGTCAAAGGAACAGATCTGTGGCATAATTTAAGGACCCCTGTATTATTAGGTTAGATAGTACGGTTGTTGCTTTAGGTTTAGGACTAGGGTTAGGTTGAATATTAGCATTCGTTTACAAGTTAGACTTGTAAATAAGTTAAGGGTTAGGATTAGAATTAGATTTGGGATTAGAGTTGGAGTTAGGGTTAAATTAAGGATTAGATCTGTGAGTTGGTTTGAAGCTTGGTTTAAACTTGGGTTTGGAGTTAGGTCTGGGACTGGATTACTGTTTAGGGTTTATTTGAGGTTTTTTGCGTTTTAGGGTTTGGGTTAAGTTTAGGTTTGAGATGAGGTTTAGTGTTTGCTTTGGGATTAGGTTTAGGGTTGGCATAAAGGTTGGCTTAAGGATAAAATTAGTCCTAAAGTTAGGCTTAGTGATAGGTTTGGGTTTAGGTTTAAAGTATGGTTTAGGAGCTAGCTTTAGTGGGCTTTAAAATTAGGTTTAAGGTAAGTTTGGGTGTCAAGTTTAATTTTCGTTTACCAACAAAGGGTACCAAAGCCAAGATGAGCCTGTGTGGTGTTTCTTTTTTTGGTTTGATTCTTTTCAGGCTTACCCAAACACTGATGATGATTACGAAGTCAGTAATGATAATGACACCCTTGTGTAATCGGATGCTGACCAAAAGAAAGTCCTGCGAAACAAAGAAAGAGAATGATACAACATCCTCTTCTTCTTGTAAAAACGTCACTTCCTTCCAGCTGTTGTATCCCATTGATGGTATGGATGAGGATAGTGACGAAGTGTGTGTGTGTTTTTGGGTGTGTGAGTGTGTGTGTTTGTGTGTGTGTTTGTGTGTGTGTGTGTGTGTGTATTGTGTGAAGACAGAAGGAAAGAGTTCATGAGAAAGTGAGACAGACAGACAGAGAAAGACAAAAATAGTGATGCAACATCCTTTGGGTTTGTGAAAGGCGCTATATAAATGTAACCTACTATTGTTTATTTTTTTATTCCTTTAAAAAAAAAACAGTCACTTCCTTTTGGTTGTTTAGTTTTCATGAGGTTATTTTTCAATAACAAGTTTAGAACAACAGAGACCCATGGGCAAATGTATAAGTAAAATGATATACACATATATACGGCCATGGAAATACATATCAGTCAATGTTTCCCTTTTTTCTGTCCACTGTTTGTACAGTTTGTGGCTGTGTGTGTGTGTGTAAAATGCACAGGTTGCTATTCTTTTATGAACTACTGCAGTGTGAGCTGTGTAAAAATCAAGAAACACCTTAATTTGTGTTTTAATAGGTTTGTATAATAGCTGTTCTATACTTAATGTACTTTTTTTTTATCAAGTGTGGTCATTGATGTATAAAACAACAGTGACATGCAAATTTTACACAGACACACTCCCACAAATTGCAAAAGCAATAACCAGAAAAAAAATGATGCAGCCTCTTATTTGTTTCCATGGCTGTATATATGTATATTTATATACACACACATACACACAAACACACACACACTCACACATATGGACTGAAAACCTATATTTACAAATTCACTTCTATTTATTTGTTGTGGTCATGTCTAGTTCCCACCCCTAAACTAGGTTTCCCCATCACCCATCACTTCCAGAACTGGGTGGGTAAAGGTTAGTGCATGCTTCCTCAGAGGTACATTTCCAGTCATGTTCTGGCACACACTGAAAATGTCTACATTTTCATGTTGCTCACTCTACATGTCCATGTTCCTCACTTAATACACTCAGTATTCATTACTAAGAATTAATGTTTTGTGAACATGAATAGTACATTCACTATTTATTAGCCAGAAAATGTTGTGCTTATACTAATCACTATTGACCTACAAAACGCCAACTTATATTTATAATTATAATATGGATCACCAAATTTTAGATATGTCTAGCAATGAGGTGTCAGCCAATGTTAAACAGTTGCATTTAATGGGATGTAGTTCAGTCTTCAATTTGAATCTGTGTCACCAAACAACCAGTTAACATTTTGTTAGACATGCAAGAGTATATAATCTTATAAAGGAAACTTGTTTTATTTTACATATTTTCATTAACAGTTGTTCACTCAATGTTTGAGGAGAAAAATATATGCAATTTATGAAATGTATCTTTAAAACATTTTTGATTTGTTGTGCATTAGCAGCAGCTCCCTGTCATTTAAACTGCTGTTAACAGTTAATAGTAGGATCGCTGCTTACACAGTTGCTCTCCTTACAAGTCAATTTCAATCAATCGAATATATTGTCAATGAGAATCAAACATATGATACAGATGATAAAGCTAAGTTATAAAGTATTTAGGCTAAAAATGATTGTTAAAATGAACATAAGCTTAGAAATAGTTTCCTTAAATACAGCTAAAAGTGACAAGATGGTTATACAATCTAAAATGAAAGAAATCTGGACCGTAACTTCCATATCTGGGCCTAATATGGGTTAATCTAAGATGTGGAAAGTTATTACCTAATTATTTAATCACATAGTGCCATAAAGAATTTACATTTACACCCAATGCACATTCAAAAAATTTGAATCGGTATTTTTTCCATTTGTTTCAATGCCCAAAAATTTAAATTATGCTACAATACATAATAATAATGTGTTAAAATGATATATTAACAATATTTACTAAAGCTCCTTTATAACACTTTTTTCACCCTTTCAAACCATACTGTGATGTTCCAGGCTGAAGCCCTGCTGCTTTTGATGATGCTCTGACTTGCTGTCTTTTCCAAATGACTTGCTGCAAGTTCCACTGACGGCTCTCTTGAGAGTTATTTCAATCTATTGTCTATGTAATGTGTAGTCTATGATATCGAACATGAAACAGATAAAGTTAAGGACACTGGTATTTCTTTAACATGGCAACCCCCTTGGATTACCGAGCATGCCGGAACAAACACTCATCTGTTTTTCCAGTCAGCCAAGGTTCATTACAGTTACTTAATCCTGAGAGTGAACACAACTTGCTTTCACTGCTAAGCTTGTCCGATCACGCTCACACCCTGAGGAACGCCTGTGCCGCCCACACGACCAAGAGTAGAGCCGAGGCTTACATTCTATATTGCCATGGTCAAGGCCCTGAGCATGACAGGACAAGCGCTGGTCTTAGTGTATGCGACCTTGTGGTCATGGATTGACAAACCTTTCTGAGGAGCTGGGATGACGTTCAGCTTGAGGATTAGCCCCTGTGGTGGTGGCTAATTTCAGAACTGAATTGAGAAAAGCGCTGTTTCACAATGACGCACAGGTGAGCGTTTTCGCCCCATTGTTCGCCCATGGGCCAGTCATGCCCTGTAACGCCCACGGGGACCGCCTGTTTGCTCATTTCGCACAGGGGAGACTCTGACAGCCATCAATGGAGCGTTTCAAAGCGGAGACAAGGTTTCTCGCTGTTTTCTTCCACTCAGGCCTCAGATCCACTGTTTACAGTAAATACATGTTTGTGTGTATGAAGCAGCTGTGAGTCAGCCATGAGCGAGGCTTTGTAAACACGTGCTAATGTGCAAACCAACCTCAGGTAGGGCCTTTTGCTTATGGTGCAACCTCTGAAAGCCAGATATTGCCACAAGTTGTTCAATATCATCACCGCCCACTTTAAACACCTGTTCGACATGGGTGCTACGTGACTCTTTTTGTTGCGGGAACTGCTATCTCTACCACCCCTCGCCCTCTCTCTCTCTCTCTCTCTCTCTACTTCTCTCTCTCTCTCCAGCGACTAATAAACAGGCCTATAAATAACATCAGAGCTCTGTAAAAACAGGGGGGGAAGAAAACTTTTGTTGTGGTTTTTTGTTTTGTCGCTGGAGGATCCTGCAGACACACAAACATCCAGGCCAGTAATTAGCGTCTGAGGAGACGGGCTGAGGAGGCCTAGGGCGCAGAGGGCCACTCGGCGGTCTCACCGTTAACCCTCCGGTCCATTAAAGAAATGGCATGGCCCCGACACCCAGCTACATCCATGTCCTGACCAGTGCAGAGTGAGTCGGCCGAGCGAGAGTGAAAATAAGCTTTAATTGGAGCCAAAGAAGAAGCGGTTTTGGGCCTGGGCCTTGGTTTTTGCCAGCCACAAGCGTTCCTGGACAAAGTATTTAGGCTCTCAAAAGAGAAAATGATTGTTAACATGAACATGTGCTCAGAAATAGTCGCCTTAAATGCATTGTGGCTAAAAGCGACAAGACGGTATGCAGACTGTCTAAGACAAAAGGAATCTGGTAAAGAACTTCCGTATCTAGTCTTAATCTAGGTTCAAATAAATCACATGATTGTTAATAGAGTAGTATGGTAATATGAATCAATATGCTTCACTATGTAATTATCTGAGCCTGAATTTTTTTTTGGGGGGGACTTTTTTATTTGAAGGACTTACTTCAAATATTGACAATAATAACAAAAATAAAGTAACAAGAGCTTAAAGTGCTTAAAAACTGCTAAACAATAGCAAGTGCTTAAAGTGCTTAAATAACAAGTGCTCGAAGTGCTAAAGAACTGAACTGCTAAACTGAAGATTAGAAGTTAAATTTAATTTATTTTTTATTTTTTATTTTTTTTTGTAAGCCACAAATCTGCTATACATGTGCACAAACATATTTTTAAACGGGTGCCGGGCCGTGAGAACTTCTCCGCCGGTCCACGGAGCCTCGGTTCTGCACCAATCAAAATTCGGTCTGATCTCAGCGCTGCTATCACTGCTTGCCCCCTCGACTTAACGGCCAGCCCCCTCGGGATAGTCTCTTCCACTCACGTATACGTGCAACACCGTTTTTTCTTAATTGACAGTAGAATTTAGATTCTCTGCCCGAACCCGAACCCAGCCCGAGCCCGCGGGTCGGGTCGGCCCAATACTATCCCCGGGCCGTGGCCATGATCCAGCATTTGAGTGGCTCGGAGCTTAATTTTTTGGGCCCGAGACAAGCTCTAAGACAGCCATGGAAAAAAGAACAGAAACAGGCTGAACTTAGAACATAAGCTCCAAGCGGCTCTGTCAGCATGCCTGCCTCGCTTAGACCAGTTAGTAGCGAGAAAGCAGGCGCAACTATCACATTAAAATGATGATATAATGTGATTAAAAAATCAAAAATTATTGTTAAAAACAGATTTCTTGGTGCTTATATATATATAGGTTTTTGTACACAATAGT
>JBBMFX010000037.1:24810491-24821426 GCA_037832545.1 Rhabdalestes septentrionalis | reverse complement strand
GTGTGTATGTGTGTGTGTGTGTGTGTGTGTGTGTTAGTCATATTTCGGATAAGTACAGTGTCAGCTCCTTTAAAGACCCTCCCCCCTGTTGTGTGTGTGTGTCTGTGTGTGTGTGCGTGTGTGTGTGTGAAATATCAACTTTGGGCCAGTCCCTCTGTGAAGTCGGGGCAGTGTCCATTTATTTATTTTGTAAAGAAATATAAAATACAATATAAGAAACAGTAATATTTCCAATTTAATTAGCAGTTCATTTTAGCTTGCGCTAAACATGTAACTGGATAGTTAACTCACCAGTCAGTGCAAGTAAATGTTAACTTTACTCTGTCTGATCTTATTGAATGTTTTCTATATAGATAAATAGCTAGCAAAAGCTTGGGTATATTTGCCCTTTTATTATGTTACAGTTTTATCCAGTCAAGCTAATGGAAATTGGAGATGTTGTTTATTATGGTGTATTTGCTTAACCAACATTGTGGGTAGAAGTTTTTGTTGTCCAACATACTTGAATGTAATAACAATATCAATGGATACCTTCTATTGTATTGTTTATAGGAGTCTACACTTATTATTGAACAAAACACAACATTAAGAAGTGATTACAGACTTGGGGGCCTGTACTGTATATGTGAGTTTTCTCTGTCTGATCTGTGTCTAATGTGTGATGTCCTCAGATGCCCGAGTTTGAGAAGAGCACGGTCCACATAAAGGACCCGGAGCGAGTGGAGCAGATCATCTGCAGCATGATCCAGGGCGGGGCCACCAAACTACAGGTACAGAGAAAGATCAGACCCACCCTGACACTGGACATCCTGCAGCATCTAGATTCACACAGTCTGAGCAGACTACACTTTACATATTATAGGTTCAGTAACACTTTATAGCATTGGACTGTGTCCAATATTAGGCTTATTATTCAGTTAATACATGCACAATAAAAGTTTATACCCCTCTGTGGTCTCTTTAGGACCTGCTCTGACTGTTAAACAGACATCTAACGTTCTTCATAAGTGTACTCGTTGACTGCAGATGCATAAATATTTAGAATATAGAAATGCATTAAAAATGCATTCATCTGAGAGGGAACCGTTTATGGTTCAACTGCACAGACACACAAACATGAGAACAATGTCAATTATAAACTTAAAGTAAACTCTCCAGAAAATACTATGTTCCGAATAGACTATGCTACACTAAATGGACAGAAGTATTGGGATGCCTGACAGTTAAATGAACAGAGACCTTAATGACATTGGGTTTGAATACATAGTCTTTAACAAGGAATTTGTCCACCCTTTGCAGATATAGCAGTTAGTGCTCACTCATTCTTAATGAGGTTAGGCACTGATATTGAACAAGAAGGCCTGGCTCCGTTCCAGCTCATGTTGGATGGGTTTGAGGTCGGGCTTCTGTGCGACCCAGTCAAGTTCTTCCACACATTTTTTCCACACAACTTACAAATCCATGACTTGTGGAACTCAATTCAAAAATTAAGCGACATGTCTCAATACTTTTGTCCATATAGTGTTTTATAGGGTTCATTACCACTTCATAGTGTCAGATGGTGTTTAATATTAGGCTTGTTAGTAAGTTAATCTGAGTAAACTGAGTAACATATCTGAGTAAATGCAGGTTTGTGCATTTTTTACTGTGTAGGTGTGTGAGAGAGGAGGTAGTGTGTCTAAAATAGGGTCTACATTTACACTTATGACCAATTTAGTAAAATAAAGAAACTGCATGAGTGTTTGCCCAAACATTTCACTCTTCTGAGGTGCAATTAATACGTCCTCAAATTTCAGTCAACTTTAAACACCTGTTTAATGCATCTGAGATTCAAGAACTGTAAGTTTGACTCTCTGAAAGAAAAATATGAAGAAATAAGATGTTGTTCAAGACTTTGGCATAGCACTACGTGTGTATGTGTGTTTAATACTGATATGTTTGTTTTGCATCCATAGTTAACTGTAATAATGCTAAAATAATCCAGTGTTGTGCTATTAAAGCCTATACATTTTATTACTATTAATTTTTGTTACACCATCACACTGTTGCACACCTTAAAGTTTGAGGTCCACTCTTGAACTCTTGATCAGTCCTCAAAGTGTTTGGCTTTTTATTCTCCATACAAAAGTGCTTTTTTCCTTTTAGATCATCACAGATTTTGATATGACGTTAAGCAAATTTGCAATCAACGGAAAACGCTGCCCAACATGCCACAGTGAGTAAAAAAAATCACTGTTTGATTTCTTTTTCATTGAGGTTAATTGAGCAAAGGAAAGTGCCTTGCTGTACTAATCAGCCTCTTTTGTCTCCTGCAGATGTTATTGACAACTGTAAGCTGGTTACAGAAGATTGTAGGAAAAAGGTTTGCTGTCCTTCTTAATAAAACATCTTGAAGGCTTTTGCAGTACATAACGTAGAAGGACAATAATATTTAAATTTTGTTTATCCAGCTTTTTCAACTGAAGGACACCTACTATCCAATCGAGATAGACCCTCATCTGACCATGGAGGAGAAGTACCCATTCATGGTGGAGTGGTGAGTTTATCACACACACACACACACACACACAAACACACACGAACATATAGCCATATACACACAAAGTCAGCATGATTAAAAAAAAAAAAACAGTGTTGGAATACACTGTGTTATTCCTTGGAATAAATTGAGTAAAGTTAAATGAAGTGAATTGAGTAAATCAATAAAGTGACCTGGTTAAAGATCCACATTATAGCTGCACGGACAAACTATCAGTATTGTGATTTTATTGCAATTGTAAAGCCTTTTTAATATATTAAATGGCCCATATCTTCACATACAGTGTGAAAATATTATTTCAAGTGCTACATTGGCTCTCCCCCATCCATGCAGTCCATGTATGGAAAATAAACTACAAAAATGGCCGTTTTTCAAATCACAGTTATTGTGATGTCACAAATTCAACACATTTAAATATGTGTCCTGTTCCTGACTGAAGCAGTTCAGCCCCACCCGGTCATGCACCGATTCGCCAACCTTTTAATGGTTAAAACATAGACTTTTGCTGGATTACATGAAGACCTCGATTCATCAGAACACCCAGTAACTCACCTGAAGCTTTGATTAATCACCTTGGCAGAAACATTGTGATTGGTTTAGAGGCTCATTTGCATATTGCCGTTTATTTGATCATTATTCCAGGGAATATTAGTGCGATAAAAATGAACAGACTATACACTGTGCAGCACTAAAGCAACTTAATTATTAAATAATGCACATTGGTTATGATTATGTGGAGAGCACCCATTGAAATTCATCTGGAAAGGTTATTTGTCCAGATCATCAAAATAAAAAGGGTTGAATGATTAGAGCCCTGCATCTAAAGCCAGTCCTCAGGAACCACCAGGCAGTCCATGATTTTGCTCCAATCCTAGATTGCAACACATCGGGATAATAGAGAAATGTCGACCATTTGTGAGGTCAATGAGGATTATCCTCTGTATCAGAGGGTTCATTTGGGATAACAGGGGCTGGTATGAAAAGTATTTGATGGTTATTAAATGCTCATTGGTATCTCTGAGCTCAAATACCTGTTTACCACCTCATAATCACAAGTAAGTCTTTTACTGAAGTTCAAATTATGTCCACTAGTTGGCAGCAATGTATTAATATTGTGTTAAGTGTCCATTTGTCACACATGAACACACCCTGGGGAGAAGTGTGTGTCCTTGGCCAGTATTGTGGTAACCATGGAATATTATACTTGTCAGACCGCATACTCTTTTAACACATTCATTGCTTTCTTATTGCCTTTTCTTTCAGGTACTTTAAGTCACACTCATTACTGGTGGAGCAGCGGTTACAGAGAGATAAGCTTCCCGAAGTTGTGAGAGAGTCGGATGTTAGCCTGCGGTATGATTTGCATAAGGCTGTATAATGATTATTTTTATTTCTCAAGTTTAAATGTTTGTATTCTTGTCAACCCTTTAACCTCTTAAACTCTAAGGGCTTGTACTTTTAATTGCTCGTTTTCAAAACTACAGAACTTTCTTATAATAAGCACATTAATACAATTTTATTCACAGGGCTTTATATTTTTACCCATTTTTTGGTTTATAATACTTTTCATAAACCTAACGATTGGGTGTTTGTCATTGTATGTAATTTAGTCAAAATTGCTGATGAAATAAGTATAAAGATGGTATAAAGATGGTTTATAGCTGTTCACAGTGTATTTTAATCATCTATGGCAGGGAGGGTTATGAGCAGTTTTTTGACCGGCTGCATCTGCACAACGTTCCTGTGTTCATCTTCTCGGCCGGGCTGGGTGACGTCCTGGAGGAGGTCATCAGACAGGCTGGAGTTTACCACCCCAATGTCAAAGTGGTCTCCAATTTCATGGACTTTGATGAGAATGTGAGTATGGAGGAGACTCAATCAGGATCAGAATCAGAAAATGTTATTGATCCCAGAGGAAATTGCTTCAATTTCCCTTGATATTCTCTGAAATGATTTCCTTTATTTACCCCTAGGATCAAAGCTGAATCCATTATTCCTCATCAACCCTACTATTCAATAACTAATGTGATTATAAATCATTTTTAACCAATACAATTTTTGACTGGTAGTGTATGTATGTAGGGGTGTGTGTTTGTACACTACCAGTAAAAAAAAGGGCACATCTTCTGATTCAATGTTTTGTCTTTGTCTTATTTTCTACATTGTAGATTATTATTGAAAACAAACAAAATGATGAAGGAACACATGGGATTATGTAATAAACAAAAAAAGGTTTAAACAAATAAGGCAATGATGGATTAGTTTACTTAGTTAAGTGTTTTATTTCCATATTGTGGAGTAGAACCGGAGTGGATCAACCCGACCATCACTAGTGGTGATCCCAAACACATTAAGAAGCAAGAAATTCTACTAATGAACTTCTGAGAATTAAATTGTTGAATGGGAAGGAGAAGGAGTGTCCACTATTGACTGGTAGTCTACATATACACACACACACACACAAACATACACACAAACACAGTACTGTACATCTCTCACAGAAGTTTTTAATACCTATGAAACTGTCTTATCTTTGGTATACTGAGTAGATTAAATGCTATGGCAGTGCCTAAAGGTATTAGATGCCTAGGTAAAGGGGTTCCAACCACTCAGCATTCAGCGCCACCAGTGTACTGATCACCGCCTGATCATCTGGAATCACCTGCTCCTGTTTCTTCACTGGTTCAGGATTTAAGTTAGATGTGCTTTTTTCTGCTTGAATTACTCAGGTGTTGGTCACTGTGTTGGTTAACAAACAAACATTCTTCTGAAAACTTTCACCTGTCTATCCCCTGTAGTGGGAACGACTGAGACGTCGACTGCAGTATGTGTGCTGACTTTAAGGAGCATTCTTGTTCTGCAGGGCGTCCTGAAAGGTTTTAAAGGAGAACTTATTCATGTGTACAACAAACACGATGGAGCTTTGAGGAACACAGAGTACTTCAAACAGCTGAAGGATAACGGCAACATCATCCTCCTTGGCGACTCCCTGGGAGACCTCACTATGGCTGACGGTGTTCCAAACGTGGATAACATCCTTAAAGTTGGCTTTCTCAATGATAAGGTGACTGCTTATTTCCACACCTCTACTTTGGATTCTGGATGTTTTGATTCCAGTTGAAAAATACTGCTTGTCATTAAATGGTATAATGTACTGCTGCCCTCTACTGGAGACTTGAGATGGTGCACTGGGCTACAGCACTATCAGTCTCTAAAGCAATATTCTTTACAAGCCCTTTATACTGTAGTATGTCTAGCATCTGCAATTTTAGAACACTAATGTAAAATATTTATTCAAAGTTTAGTTTGGTCTGGTATTCTGATGAAATATGAGGTTATGTATAAATGATCATTGAGACAAGTTACTTTACTGGTATTTTTGGGTAATATTATTCCAAATTAGATTTGGTTTAATTAGATCTTTAAATCTCCCCATACAGGTGGAGGAGCGTTTGGAGAAATACATGGACTCTTATGATATTGTTCTGGTTAAGGATGAAACCCTTGAAGTGCCCAATTCCATTTTACAGAAGATTTTATGACTCTGTTGCACCGGGTCCAGTGCTGCCCCCGGTGGAAAGACTCACAGCCACTCATTACTGGATCGCCAGTCAGTGGGCTAACACCAGCTCTGTGGGCCGTCTGCCACCTCACACAAACACAAGCCATACACACCACCAACCATGATCCTTTAATTTCACATTTTCCCTTCTAAATGAACTGTCAAGACATCAACACATCCTTGCCTTTGTGTGTCTGCTTTGGGTCTTTTTTCAGTTTCTTGGTAAATCAAAACCAGTAGATAGTGAAGCTATATATCATTATATACATATCTTTAAAAATAGAGTGAGTTTATTCAATTTGCACATTCTTATAAATGTTGATGTTCATTATTTTTGATATTGTGAGGTTTCTATTTAGTGTATAAAGTTTGCAATAATATATCAGATGGTGGAAGTGCATGGTGATGTCAGGCCCAGCTAGCGTTTTAGCACTGCTAGCTTGCGAATACTGTCACAGGAGTCGTATTCGGTGATGATCGTAGGGCCTAAATAATCGGAGAGACCATGATGCCTCGGTTTACATCTGTCAGTATGGTTGGTTAATTGAAGCAACACATTGTTATACCATAGCAATACCATATTTTAAACAACAAACAAAAAACTCATAATGAATGTATTGTGGATTTTTGCATTTAATGCAGCGAGGTGCATTCCGAGGTGCAGATAGAAACTCGGGCCTGTTCTCAGTGTTGGTATTTATACTACCTCTAAAGGAACAGCTTGTCTAAAAATGCTCACGTGACTGAAGTTATTATATACGCAAGCATTTCTAGGTGACCTGTTTCTTCAAACGATCACTTGTGAGGTGGATCTGCCTGTATCGGTTTGACTTGCACTACCATGTGTTGATAAAATCATCGTTTTTGTTTTAAAATCTATCGCATATGTGCTGCTAACTTGCATGTTGCCTTTTTCTGTCCATGAACTGAAGGGGAGAACTATTATGTCAATAAATGTAGGCAATAATAACAAACCCTGTTTATTACTGCTTTAGGGGTGGTTGAAATTTCAGAGTTTAACTGTGTTTAAACATCGGTAGCGTTAGCGTGTAGTACCACCTTGTTTTGCCAAAATGAGGCATGGACTCCTCTAAAGATCTATTGTGGCGTCTGCACCAAGACATTAGCAGCAGATTCTTTCTATATGTCCTGTAAGTTACGAGTTGGGACCTCCATTGATCAGATTAGTTTGTCCAGCACATCCCACTTCTCTGCATAACCCTGCTGAAAGAGGGGGATACTTATTATTAGGGGATATTTGGTCTGCAGTAATGGATAGGCAGGTGTTACATTTTAAAAGTAACATCCACATGAAGAACAAGACCCAGAATGCTGCTTTCAATGAGATCTGTGTGCGCATGGCTTGGGGCTGGTGGTGGCCTAGTGGGTTGGATAATCATGGGGTCATGGGTTTAAGCTCCAGGGAGACTGCCCCCTGTAGTTGGGGAATAGAAGTCGCTTTGGATAAAAGCTTCTGCCAAATGCCATAAATGTAAATATGATTTTGGTGTTGGACCACTTTGGTAGGTACTGACTGCTATTTACAAGGAACACGCATCAACGCCTGGCGGTTATAGATGCTTTGATCCTGCTGTCACCGTAAGGACTTTGTCCAGTTTTCCAGCTTCCAACATCAGCTTTAAGAACTGACTGATCACTTGCTGCCTAATTTATCTCACCCCTTGAAAGAAGCCACTGTAAAGAGATCATCAGTGTTATACACATCACCTGACATTGGTTTTATTATTGTGGCTGATTGGTCTACCTCTGATTACATATTTTAAAGCCATATACGCCTCTTGGTCATTTAGCTAAATCAATCATTTGCAGCTATAGGTTAAAAGTTTGCCACACTAAGACATTTCTCCTTTAGACAGCATACCAGTTCTAACTGTAGAAGAATTCTCTTCAGAGTGCTGTAGGTTATTTCACATTTTCGATCATCACAATGGCAGAAATTTGATTTGATTGTATTACAAGTCATTTAAAGTGGATAATTGTTTATTGTTTATGCCATTTAAAGCCCATCAACAACATCAGGTACCGAGTTAGCCATGTTTTAAATAAGGGAAGCCAATATGACAATTTGTTCTTTTTTTGCCACCATAGGGGCAAATGCTAAACTTTAGCTCCTCTGTGCTGTGACAGAACCTGAATTAAGTCCTCAGGTCCTGCCACTCCTGCAGCATGACGTTCAGGGCAGAACGTCCGTGCGTGAAATAGTCCAGAGGAACAGCAGCAGCACAAGAATGCCTGTTCCTTTGAGAGGATATAGGTCCTTAATGCTGATCATAAATAATTGCTTACCAGTCAAGTGAAATGTACACAATGTTCATGACACGCGCACACACACACACACACATACATACATACACATACACACAGCCACACACTCAAACACATGAGCATGTGCGACTGCACACATGAAAAAAAAAATACTCTGAGCTTTTAAGAATACAGTATGTTTGTGAGCTCTCACACCTTGGTGGACACAACATAAAAATAAACAACAAAATCTAAATAACAAAAACATAAATAGTTCCCTTTAAGTCAACGTTAATAAAATTAGCATTTTGATTCCTTTTTTTTTAAAATTCCAAGTTGGTCTAATGTTCCCTGTTGGTTTATAAGCACCCCCTGTCACCAGAGTTCAGTGTACAGTTGACATCTTCCCTGTAATTTGAGGTTCTGTGTTGTCCAGAGGCCAGTTAGCACTACCATGCTGAGCAGGTGCTTCAGTCCACGGCCACAGCTGCTCACGGGACTCTGAAGTGCATGGGCTTGAGGTGACCTGACTAGTTTCGGCGCGTTCCTGGGAATGCCCTGAGGGCCCTGTGGCTCAGTATGTATAGAGCAACTGGTTGGTCAAAGGCCACTTGTTTTTTGTCCCAATGTCCTGACCAGATGTATCAGTTTAGGAAGGCTCACAGCACACCGGTCCTGAGGCATCTGGTTCAACCCTCCAGCCTCAGACATGAGCGCTCAGCGATCCTGGCATCAGTCTTTGGCTTGCAGCTTCCTCAGCAGGGTCACGGGGGTCACCGGCCGGGGCAGGAGGTGGGCTTGATGCAGCGACCTTGGAAGAGGACCAGGTTGGCCGGACAGTGGCAGCCAGCCACGCAGGGCTTGAGGCAGGGGCCGATTTCATTCCAGTTGTCGCACGATTTGGTGCAACCGGGACCACACGTGTCATAAACTGTGCCATGTTTACACTGGGTGGCTGGAAGGCAAAAGACATAAACAAACTGAGACAGGGAAACAACAAGGAGCACTCACAGCAGACACGAAGAACAAATCAAATCATTCTAAGACACTAATGGATTAATTATCAAACAAAATGTTCAATCTAAACATTCTCCCCCATTTATGCTGTTCTAATCTGTCCTCTCTTGCCCTCAAACTACTTACACTGTTCTAGAACACTCACCAAAATTCACATTATTCTAGAACGTTTACTGATTTTCACCCTGTTCTAAAAGTTTCTACATCATTCAGGCTGTTGTAGAAAGTTCTGACGAACATGCACACGATTCTAGAACATTTACAGTCACGCTTGTTTTACAGTTGATTTTATAGCAGTGTTGTTTCCTGCCATGTCAGTCTTAAATAAATCTAAATCTAAAATATTCTAACCAATTAACACTATTCTCGTTAACTTTTCACACTAGTCTAGAAGGTTTTCTCCTTTTCACCTTGTTCTAAAATGTTATACACCGTTCATGTGGCTTCATAGGTCTAATTCTGGAATATAAGCCAGTTCTATCTCCCACATATGGATGTCTGTGTTTGTTAGGACTACTTTGCTGAATAACTGTAACTTGTTTTTAACAGAGTGATGAGTTAAGAATGATATAGAGGTCACTGATGAAAATGTGGAACAGGAAAAACTGGTGTGCATTACAGACTGGGATGATGTTTTGTCAGCAGTAACTCACTCATGCAAGACTGTTCTGGTTTCCAAAGCACAGGCGCTCCCTCCCTCTCGCAGGCCCGACTGTAGGCGATGAAAGACTCGCAGTAGCAGTTTTTATGCACTGGGCACTCACACATGTCCGTTACACATGACCTGCACAGAGTGAAGATCATATTACCCAAAATACATTCATTCGGGCTTACACAGGATCTGAGCTCATTAGTGAAGCTGAAGGATGCTGTACAAACAAAGAGAAATGTATAATCATTATAATCCCATGAAAGCACACATACGATGTAGGTCCAAAGTTTCCAGACCCAGTTTTCCCGGCAACATATTATAAACACATAAGTTAATCTCCTGATTAAAGTACTGCCAAAAAACAGGACACAACATATGAGCCTATGGTCATCATGGCCAATGTCAAACATTATTAATTAAAAAACATTAGGGAATTAAAGCCCCACAGCAAAGGCTTTGAAGCAGTCAGAAACGTTTCTCTGGAGTGATAGAGCTCCATCTGTGGCTTTGGAGATGAACTGGAGGGGAGTTTGTGATCCAGACATTAGTCATCCCACATCGGGTCCCGAACTCACTAATTGTACTTGAATTTGCATTAATCAAATGGATTTGAATGTAAAATGAGGGAAAAACTCACTAATAATACTCCACTTCAGAAGAAACACCGGATGAGGAGGTAACTACACGCTTTTGGACACTGTGTACAGGGAAGCTGGTGGCCCAGATCAGAAGGTTGTGCTTTTGAATCCCAGTACCACTAAGGCACTGCTGAGCAATGAACCGTCCCCAGACACTGCTCATCTTTTTTGTCTGCCCACTGCTTTACTTGGTGAATG
Organism: Rhabdalestes septentrionalis; assembly: GCA_037832545.1. Lineage (NCBI taxonomy): Eukaryota > Metazoa > Chordata > Actinopteri > Characiformes > Alestidae > Rhabdalestes > Rhabdalestes septentrionalis. The sequence continues at coordinate 24,810,555 of JBBMFX010000037.1, read as the reverse complement.
GGTTAAAAAGAAGGACTTACATTGTTCACACTGTGTTGTAGGGTGTGTTCACAGAAGTCACTGA
>JBBMFX010000037.1:24767170-24781632 GCA_037832545.1 Rhabdalestes septentrionalis | reverse complement strand
TAAACAAGAAAAATGAAAGACTCACACAAGGCATACATGCACACATATACATACACAAACACATGCACACACACACACACACACACAACCAAAAGAAGTCATGGAGGACCCGTAAGTGAAGGCGTAATTAAAAACTCCTCTGCGCAGCGCTGGTTTCCGGCTGTAAATCTCCAAGCTCTTTCTTGTGGAAGTCTACATTCCGCACGGAGTCTGGTGACAGACAGTCGTAGCCAAACAATTCATCCTAATCTGCGGCGGGCTGCAGTGGGCCGGCCCGGGCGTCTGAGAGAGAGAGAGAGGGAGCGTCCCGCTCGCCCGAACGCCATAATTGCACGGTAATTTGTTTGGCATTCTGTAGCTTTGCGGTCAGTCCCTTCACCAGCGAGTGTGGGCCGCATCCACCCCAGAGCAGTCATTTTCTGCTGCGCTTCTTCTCCACTCAGAACCAGATCCTTCTCTAACACACACACACACACACACACAAAAACATGTAGCATAGACAAGCACCAACATTTCCCCTCTCAAAGGCGGAGCTTGTGCAAGTTTGCGTCCCTTCATTAAATGATTTCCAAATTTATATGCCCCTCTGCTCTGTAATCCTCAGTAATTCTCCATTCTTTCCAACCAGCGCTAGATAAATAACAGCCTAGATTTATAGTCACATGTCTGACAGGCGTTTGCACACAGGAATTCCATTCCATTCATTCCGTTAACTTAATCAATCCAGTCATCCATGCCTCCGCCCACAAATATACTCTTTTGTAGCGTGCAAGTTGCATGATGGGACAAGTATTAAACAATCTTGACCAACATTCCATTCATCCTGATGAGAATTTATACATTTTTTTGGTTTAAAATGGGCAATAATAAAACTGGATAATAATAGTATGTTTTACTCATTATGCCTCACTCAAGTGGTGCCACTTACAATCCTGGGATTCAAACCCACAACCTTCTGTTCACAGAGTCAACTCCCTAACCACTACGCCACCAGCAGTCCTAATATGAAGATGTACAGACATGAATAATAATGTAATAATCAGCTGCTATCAGCTGCCATTTGTGCTGTTAAATTGTATTCCAAAAAAAAGGATTAGATCTGCATACATTATACTACAATTAGAATAAATTAGGATAGTTTTTAATGCATTTATCCTTTTTTCATTCATTTTCCTCCCATATGCCGAACCATGTTGTGGAGGGATCAGAGTATTTTTTCTCCAGCCACATCCATCAGTTCCTCTGGAGATCCCAAAGGTTTTCCCAGGCCAACTTATAGATATATGTTCCACCCAGCATGTATTAGTTTATTCAGACTAAATCTTTGAAATGCCTTGCGAAAATGTGAATCTTGTTTTGTTGGCAAATCTCTCATAGTAACTAGCCATGCTGCCATAACAATGTGCTAGGCACTACATTGGTAACTCAGGTATTTACAATATAAAACAACTGGAGGTGGTGAATATGAACATGTTATAATCCTTAAAAACATAAAGAAAATCTACACCCTTCTTTTTTGTGTAGGACCTTTCATACACCATTTTTCCAGTAGGTGGAACAGGATTTCTCTAACTTGCCCAACCTTGATATAATATGTACAAGAATCCATGTTTAGGTGGGATAAGTTCAATTAAGAAATTTTATTTATTTATCATACCTATTACAAAAGCACTATTTTAAGTCATAGACACTCTCTTGCCAGGTTCCTACTAATGGCCCAAGGCTGTGTTCCCAAGAATAGCACACTGATCTAATCTGATCTAATCTAATCTAAGAGACAATCTAAGAGACAGAGCAGAAGACATATGCCCCATATCCTCCACACTGTTAATAGAATCAATGGGGTCTCATAGATTCTGATCTGAGAGCAGTTTAATTGAGGTTGATGTTGCAGTGTGAAGAATGATCTGGTTGTAGGTCAGGCGGAATGAGCAGAGGCTACTCGGAGGGCTGCTGCATTCACAACATGCAATAAAGGGCAACAGGAATAACTCAAACTGGGAAGGAAACAGGAAACCCGTAGTTAAAATTTCAGAATGGTGGGAAACAGAGGCTGTAGTCCAAATGATGAAGACACCAGGCGGTTATTGGGAAGGAAGTGGCCAATGGGTTTGGAGCCGGAGTGCATTTCCACAGGTACATAGGAACTGTGTTTTACCTCAACTGTACTGTGATGGCACAGAAGTTTTTTATCTAGCCAAGTGATGAAAACCTAACCGGTAACCAGTGCTATACTTGGGGGGGGGGAGTGGTCATTTTCCAAGTCTGTCTGTTATCGACACAACATCCAATCCGCAGTGACTCAGTCATCTCAGCTGCAGACCACTATTGGCTCTGCCATGAAGAAAGTCGACCTCGGGGACAGATCACCTTAAATGTAATGTAAAAACATTTTTTTGGTTCCGTGTGCCACTGGAAAAATGGATTAACGTAGTGCACTATAATGCTCAAACTACTCAAACACTCAAAGAGCCTCTAATCATTTTAGAGATAAAGCTGTAATTGGGTTATTCTTACTTGAAGTTACTTGAAAGTGGACCATACTGCTCGAACTACTCAAACACTATATTAACCTCAAGAAGAAACCCAATGATAGATTTGTTACAGCTTTGGATACCAATACTAACACAAGATCAATTCAGACCCAATGATTCCAGCTCTAATCCTGTTTGCAGCAAAACGCCCACGCGAACATACCTGAAGCAACCTATATGTTAGACAAGGGTGTGTGTGTGTGTGTGTGTGTGTGTGTGTGTGTGTGTGTGTGTGTGTGGTGCAGAAATGGGAATTAAAGTGGGTTGATCAGACACTTCCAAGCTGTCTGTCTGTCATAGATCTTCTGGTCATCGCAGAAAGGCTTGCCCTCATGCTTGTGTGTGTGTGTCAGGTGAAGCGAAGGCACGGGCGACCCGTTTGTGATCCAGTCAGCGGGCGGGAGGTGAAAGGCGTTTAAGTCCACGGTGACATGAAAGAAAACAAACACCTCTGAGAGAGCTAATCACCAGCAGGCCCGCCGGCCTCCAGCTCTCTGAAGAAGGCCAAAGAATTACAACCCCTGCGCCCCGTCTAGAGCAAACAGCCCTCTGTTTAAACTTTCATCCTGCTCTCACCATTCATTCTGGCCACTGAGAGAGTGGGAGAGAGAGGAAAACGATGAAAGAAGCTCTTTTCAGTCCGTGAGTGATCGACCCCCTCCAATCTCCACATAGCATTTATCATCCTGCTGGGTGACACCCCCTCCCTGTACGTCCCTGTAAAAAGCTCCCTTTGCGCTTCACAAAGACGGCACCATCAATTGACATTGGGCTTCATTGACGGGCCCTCGGCGGCGCCCGTCGCGGACCTGGGAACAGTGGATAGGATTGTGCTGGAGTGAGACCAGACCGGGCTGCAGGGGGACAGGACTGAGGGCAAAAACCACAGAAAAGCACCAGCATCCAGGAACATAAACCTCACCCCCACTCAATCCATATGTCCCTCGACCAGCCTCTCTCACACTGGGAGAACCTGTGGCTCTGTTTCTCCGCTTCTGGACCATTAAACCATCACAACATAACAAAAGTATGAGTTATGTTGTTAATCTAAACTCCTGATCTGTCTTTAAGCAGATAAGGAGGTATTTGATTATGATTTGAAATTTGATTTGAAGTTTTCATCTTGTTTTGCTGAAAGAAAAGTACATTCACTTTGTTCTTGTTCAAGACACAACACGGGTCCAACCAGGTAATTCATTATGTAACTACCATTGCAATTATGTAATTATGCAGTTTGACAATTACATTCAAGCTGCTCTGTAACCTAAATTGAATAAGTAGCAGAATAATAAAAAATGTAGTAACATCATACTTATGAAGACTAATCCCTTCACCAGAACGGCATAATAAACGGTGTGACTGATAATATCAGAGCTGATTTCCATAATTTTTTGGAGAACTGGCACTGGCAACTGGTTCTTTACCGATTAAAGCCTTTAACATAACTGCACTTCTCTAATGAATGAAAAACACACTTCGCTCAATGTCAGCATTACAGGACCGGCTGAAATAACAATACTGGGTTCACATTATTGCTCAGAAAATCCTTATTTAATAATATCTTTTCACTTGTATTGTTGTCTAAAGTGCATTTTTAGCAACTAACATTTTATATTGTTCTTTTTCTAATGCTAGCTAGCTGCTCCATGTACTTGGGTAATTAAATGTAGTTTTAAGTATATATTAGAAACTATGTTAAATACACGATTTTCATTGGTATATTTAAAAAAAATCATTTTAGCAAATTAAAGTTAATTTTATATTGCTCTTTTCCAAATGTAGTTCATTACCTGAATTTAATTCTAATGTATCAAGGTAGTTTTTGTTTTTTTGTTACATATTTTTAAAGTTGTTTAAAAGTTTTTTTTTATCTATTACAAGGTTTCCTCATATCACTACATTGTTCATACTGGATGTGTTCTAAGCTGATCCGGCGTGTTTATTCTGACTGAACTGTTAGGATTAGTATTTCATTAAACATTGCGTTCCATTAAGAGTTCATTTGTGTTGGAATTACATTCCTACGTTCCTGGCAAATGAAAATCAGCTTGTATGGCTTCGTATTTACAAGTAATTGTATCGGTATCGACCCTACAAATATTGGTCAGGTGCCACAACAAACAGTGTGATCTGGCGCACTTCAAGCTGCTTAATGTTCGCAATGGTAAATATGTGGTTTGTGTCTGTGCCGAAGGAGAAAAATGTGCTGAAATGAATTCCAGTCACTGTTCCAGGGCCAGCAGAGATAGCCGAAACATACACAGCGTACCCACATACCCCAAAACAACTTCAGCTCCACACCACAGAGCCTGCAGAGCCCAAAATGCTGAAACCCACCACTTTAGTGCCCACGGCTGAACACTCACACAGACTGCATTTGTGTTTGCCAGCCCCAGGAATGCTAAGGATGGCACAATCAGTGTGGCATCTACTTAAAGCAACGCAAAGCAATTCAATCGTCTGGTCCCCAGTGACTCTCTTTCACTTGGAACCACACACAGATGTTCTGACCATCTCAAAGCTCTTCTGTCCCAGTCGCTCTAACCACAGATTTAAAGACTGTTCTATTCTCCCGTCAATCCCATTCCATTCGTCCAGCAACAACCCCCCCCACCCCACCACCACCCCGACCCCCCCCCCCACAAACAATACAGCTCCTTTGTCAGTTCTTTAAATTCTACATTTACATACCTGTACCGCACACAAAGTCCATAGCTGGATGGAAATTACAGAAAGACATTTCCAGAAAAGTCAAGTTTATTTTATTAGCCCATTATCTTACACAAAGGCCAATCAAAGTGCTTTACAGGAATAGAAATATTAATAAAGCATGCAAACAATAGGAAGTAAAAAAAAGAAGAAAGAATGCATAGAAAATCAATGAGAGAAGTGCAGAAAATTTAAATAAGGTGGACTAATGTTTCTAAATGGAAATGTTCAAACATGACAAAGCTCTACTGGATCATATGTAAACATAATATTGAATAATAATCTGAATAATAAAAAGGCATATTTTAAAATTTCCTTTCCAGTTGCTTATAGGACATCAGGGAGGCCAAATATGAATAAGCTGTGACTAACATGAAACTAGATATAAGAAAACATGTCAGTAAACATCAAAACACATAAGAAATTACGTTATATAACATTTTTTGTGTTAAGTCATGATGTTTTTATCACCTGAAACATATAGGAGCACAGATCTTGAAAGTTGTAGGCAGTTTAATGTAGAGTGGGTGGCAGCACATCTAAAACCACTTTGGCACCAGATTTAGGTTCATCAGTGCATCTTCTTTAATAAAATTAAGACCTTCTTCTGAATAAAGATCTGTGTTTTCTTGTTGGAAGATCGTATTGAAACACTTTCGGCCTGGAGATGGTTTAAATACCTGAAAGGTTTGAGGGCTGATGAGACTTGACATTACAACATGGGTCTTTCAGTTTCGCATTTATGGCAGAAAAGCTGATGTAATTTAAAGTTTAAAGCACCTGTGAAAAGAGTAATAAAAAACTGTATAGATTAGGTGTGTTTATTTTTACATTAATATAACTAAATATAAACTAAATACAACTAAAAAGAATAAATATGAATAACAATATCCTGCAAATACTGATATAATATAAAGTATACCAGTGTGTACCTTGTGGAAGCCCAGTATTACTTGTAGTTTCCAACAGAAACCTGGTTTAACTCTTCGTTTGCGCGTCATTAAATATATTTTGCTAGTTTTGTTCTCCGCACCAGCTCACAAAATATGAACCACAATGTTACAAACAAAACAAATCTTGATCATTTTTACTGCTTTCTAGTTTGTTTCACTTTTTGAGTAGAAATACACTATCACAGACTGAGAAAAATGTCTTTAAACATTTGCACGGCATCGTTTTGTTTTTTTGCAAACAAGGAAGGCGCTCATTTGTATTAAAAGCCTTTTGAAACATTGGCCTAACACTTCTGACAGGCAGGTTTTATGAGCTGTGAGGTAGCTTCCATTATAATGTGTTTTATTTAGTAATAGTTAATACCCCACTGCTGCGCGCCGTGGCGGACAGCACTGAAACACGCCAAGACAAATTCCAGCACACAGCAAATAACGGTGAGTAAAAGGCAAAGAAAACGTTTTGAGGAGCCGCTGGCTGCCAAATAGCTGGAGTTTCACCGCAGTCTGACGGAGGGGGGCAAACCTCAGAAACAGATGTGATCGATAGACCCTCTGTGCTTCTCTGTCTCTCTCTCTCTCTTTCTCTCAGATGCAGCGGAAACAGTCATATTTATTTAGATTGGGGGAATATGCAGAGATTTGTGTGTGTGTGTGTGTGTGTGTGTGTGTGTGTGTGTGTGTGTGTGTGTGTGTGTGTTTGTTTGATGCGAATCCCCCACCCTCTTTCTTTCTCACGCAGAGCTGTGGTTGGGGTCCCGGAGCCCGTCGTCCTGTACACACAAGTGCTTCCAACACACATGTTGCCAACACACTCCTTTATACCTCTAATGTGACTGACACATTTCAAAACAAGGGAAAAACCTGGGACCCGCTCCGCTGACGGCTGCTGGGACAGAGCGATATGTTAAACTGAAACATAGAAGATGGACAGACAGACTGTATTTCCAAAAGGATCCAGACAGCCCCACTAATCAGTGGTTTCAGCTACTTTAAGGTGAACTGAATACTGACACAGGTTGTTAGTTTATAGAATCTCCATAGAAAACCACTGAGAAGTACAATGGGACACCCTGGAGCAGCCATACATAAAGCACAATAAAATGATAATTAAGCACACTTCAGGGGAACACAGAACATGTGACAAGTGTGAAAGCCCACCATCGGTGAGATGGATCCCTTCGCTGTGGGAAGAATTAAAGCTGAGCTTGTGATGAAGAACTAATCCAACATCAGTACCTGATTTCACAAATGCTGCTGTGGTAGTGTAAATGCCAATCTTCACATCCCATATTCCACAGCCTACAGCAGAGTTAGCAGCGGAGTAGATAGAAAGATGGACAGATGGATGGAGGGCAGTTTGGATGGATTGATGGATGGACAGACAGAGAGATGGCCAAATAGATAGACAAACAAATGAAAGGATGGACTGATGGATGGAAAGAGAGGCAGGGGGATAGACAAACTAAACAGGTCAAGCTAAAAAAGACGTATGATGAATTAAAACATTGTGAAAAGGTTCAAAGTGAGTACTCACATCTCACAAAAAATTCGCCTCACCCATTTGCAACGAATGGAGTGGGGTTTAAAATATAAGGAACCATGGAATTAACAGAACACAAAGGTCCCAATGTTACAGCATGCAATGTGTGAGACCAGACACTGACTTTCATTCTCTCACAGAGCTGAATCTCTCTCTCTCTCTCTCTCTCTCTCTCTCTCTCTCTCTCTCTCTCACAGTCTTGCCCTGCATCCGGAGAGGTCACTGGTTGCTACAGGTCAGGTGGGGAAGGACCCCTATATCTGTGTTTGGGACACGTTCAATATTCAGACCGTCTCCATCCTGAAAGACGCCCACTCGCACGGAGTGGCCTGTCTGGCCTTCAGCGCCGAGACCGGTGAGGTGAGGCTCCTCATGTCCATGGTGAACCACAGTTCATTTTAGAGCTGAATAATTAGTGATTCTTCTTCCTCTTCCTCCTTTATCTGCTTTTTTTCATTTTCTTCTTCCTCGTCTTTGTCTTCCTTTTATACATTTTCATCCTTTTCTTCTTCTTCTTCTTTTCCTTTTTGCTTCCTCTCCATTCCCTCCTTATCATTTCTTCCCATCCATCCTTATTCATTCTCCTGTTAATTTCATTTCTTCTTTTTCTTTTCATCCTTTCTTCTTCCTCCCGAACATATTATACCTTTCTGATGATGTTTACATACATCGGCCTCTTAGTTTAATCCGTGGCAGGGTGATATGGTGGCCTTTAATGTGGATGATAAAAGGTGGATATTGTGGTGTGCTTATAGATTCCCCATAAATGTTCCTGCCAGGTTTGGCCTTGACTGGCTGATTGAATGTGGATTTCTATGGAAACAAAATCAAACTGAACTGAATGGCTTCAGATAAGAGACCCTGAACAAGAGCCAGCATCTGTGGGGCTTTGTCGTATATTCTCTCTAAAGTCAGTGTCCATGGCTGGGATCAGCATCCCTGGCTAGAGTGACAGAGCTGAGGTCAGGGGTGTAGCACACAGGGGGTGGGGTGGGGGGTTCAACACCCCCACTTTTGCTAAAATGTGATTCCACCCCACTTTTGCCAGATTATATTGTATTAAATTGATGAAATTGTATTTATAATTTGGCATCCCAGTCTCAGAACCCCCCCACTTTTGGAAAGCTTGATTCGCCCCTGGCTGAGTTGTGTGTGTGTGTTAGTGGGTTAATGTGTGTAAGTGTGATTGAGTGTGTGTGAGTGTGCATGTGTATATATGTTTATGTGTCTGTGTGTGTGAGAGAGTGTGTGTGTTTATGTGTTTGTATGTGTGTGTGTGTGTATATATGAGTGTGTATTTATATATGTGTGTGTATATATGTGTGTATGTATGTATATATGTGTGTGTATATGTGTGTGTGTGTATATATGTGGGTATGTATGTATATATGTGTGTGTATATGTGTGTGTGTATATGTGTGTGTGTATATATGTGGGTATGTATGTATATATGTGTGTGTATATGTGCGTGTGTATATGTGTGTGTGTATATGGGGGGTGTGTGTGTGTGTGTGTGTGTGTGTGTGTGTGTGTGCGTGTGTGTGTGTGTGTGTGTGCGTGTGCGTGCGTGTGTGTGTGTGTGTGTCGCTGCCTGAGCTGCAGTTTGCCGCTGGTCTTGGATGTCTTGCATGAGAAACGAGGCCTGCACAGAGAATACTGATGCATGCTTTAATGAAGTCAAGGTGCCTCAACCTGATTCAAGGCATGAGCTTTTTCCCCTGCAGCGTGTTTATCAGTGTTGTGGACAGGAATGTGTTCGGTTGTGGCAGGATGCTGGAAGCATGCTGCTCTCCATGGGGAATAATGATGAGCCGTATTCTGCGCTTTCACCTGTCTCTGAGTTCGGATGATCTGTCTGCTTTTTTAATGTACTTTACTGAGAAAAAGCTGGTGTACTCAAATTCATATTCAAAATTTTCTTTGTCACATACACAGTCATACATAATACAGCATGGAGTAAGAGGCTTAGAGCTGTAGGATGCCTAACCAAGGATGAAAAGAAAATAAATGTAACAGTAGAATACATTACATTTAAATTAAGCATAAATATCAGAAAAATGTGCATATTTGATTAAAATGTTAAATAGATGTGAACGAAAGTACATGATAATGTTCAAATGCAATAAAGCCACCGTTAATATAGGGCAACAGTCAATCAAAGAGGGTCAGTTTTAACGTGATCAGAATCCTGGTATTTAGTGATACAGATGGTAGAAATTAATGAACCAATTGTAATCACACAGGTGTAGCCTAATGTAATTGTATGAACAAAAATAGAAGATGAATTCCATCAAATAAACTGTTGTAATCCAGCTCTAACAGTGATTACATCATTAGTTTGACCAGTGCCTGGCACTTTACCACCAAACCGCTGAGGTGGTGGTAACTCACTGGCTGTGTTATGTGTAAGGGCGGCTAGAGGCCTAGCTACATTAACTGACTTATTATTTTAAATTAAACCACAACAGACAGACATGTCTTTTTTATAAAATTGACCTGAGCTTTAGAGTCGTAAAAATGTCTGTTTATTCTGTGTCTTTTGCCTGCAAGGCTGCTCTCCATGTTTTGTCCCTTTCAGGCCTCCTTAGCCATGACATCATTGATGCTATCACACTAATTATGAAAAAATGAGAATTTTGTCTTTTAAATGGCAGGATAAAACAGATGTTGCTTACTGTTAAAATGACATTTGGCTGACATCCTTACCCAGAGCAGCTTACAATCATTAGTTATGGGGAAAGTCCCCCTAGGAGCAGCGGAGTGCTAAGAAAGTGTTTTAGCCGCTAGGCTACTAACATCCCTGACCCGACACCATGAGCCCTGGGAATTTAAGCATTGATTTTGATTGATTCTGGTGATTTGGATGACAGGATGACTTTAAACGAGTTTGCAGTACAACGGCTAGCCCATCTTACCCCCCTCCTCTCATTATCTGAGCTGTGTGAATGCTCATTGATATTCTTCTTCTCCTTCTCCTTGTAGCGGTTGGTGTCTGTGGGCTTGGATGCTAAAAATACAGTGTGTGTTTGGGACTGGAAGAGAGGCAAAGTCATTGCGACTGCAACAGGCCATTCTGACAGGGTAAGGACCTGAATTTGTCTTCTGTGTGGAGTTCTTAAATTAAGTACATCCTGGTTTTAATGGGAGTGAATCTGTTCTAGATATTTGACATCGCATGGGACCCGTTTCAACAGAACCGTCTTGTAAGCTGTGGGGTCAAACATATCAAGGTAAGCTGTGAGATTTTTTTAGATTTTTTCTGGTTGTATAAATAAGTGGCAGATGTTGTTTGGCAGCTGGACGTCAGGCTGAGAGCTACAGATGCTCAGGCTTAATTGGATAGGTCTGACTGTTTATTCTCCAAGTGTCTGTGTAAACTGTTTGGCTTCAAAGATTCGACAAGTTCTCTAAGCACCTAGCACTTTGCGGTAGTTGCCCATATTTTTTAGTTTCTGCTCGGTTTCCTGAGCTTCCTAAGAAATGGTATCCGCTTCACTTCATCACAACAGTAATACTTGTCTTTTTGCCCCACTAGCAGGATCCCGATTATAAATTGAGCTTGTATGATTACTGTGATCATTTTCTGTGGATTCATTATTTCATTTCGATTTGTGTTGATGATTTGTTTGCTGTTTCATCAGCCACAGTTTCACCTCCTTGAGTATGTCTTGCAGTTCTGGACCATGTGTGGCAACGCACTGGCTCCTAAGCGAGGCATCTTTGGCAAGACAGGAGATCTTCAGACCATCCTGTGTGTAGCAGCAGCTAAGGACGAGATCACCTACTCGGGAGCTCTGAACGGAGACATTTATGTCTGGAAGGGGCTGAACCTCATACGCACAATACAAGGAGCACATGGGGTGAGTGCAGTACAGTCCATATTTCTATTTTCACTACACACACGACACCCAGTCTTTTGACATAAACCTACAATAACCTTTATTAAGGCTTATTCAAACAAGTGTCAGTTGTCATTTTTACTACAGAAAATATATAATTTCATTGGTGCTTGAGGAATTAACCTCACTAAACGTCTACATAGAATATTGCAAATTGTCATGTAGCTGAATGAGCTTTTCACTGATCAGCCACAACAGTAAAATCAGAGACAGGACAAGTGAATAACATTACAAAATCATTACAATGCTGCGAAGGAAACTTTGTCAGAGGTGCTAATAGCAGTCTTGGGATTCGAACCCACAACCTTCTGATCACAGGGCCAAGTCCCTAATAACTAGGCCACCATTTACACTTAGAGCATTTAGCAGACACCTTTAACCAAAGTGACTTCCTTTCCCTAACCACAGGGGACAGTGTCCCTGGAGCAACTTGGTTTTAAGGGTCTTGCTTAGGAACCCGGTATTTGAAGGTAGGATTCAAACACGTGACCTACCTACTAGGCCACCACCACTCCACCAGTCAAGGTATCTGGTGATTTGGCTGCAGATGAACACTCAGATCTTAGAGTTGATGTTTTGGAAGCATGAAAAAAGGGCAGGCGTAAAAATCTTAGTGACTTTGACAGGGGTCACATTGTGATGGCAAGACGACTGGGTCTATAAACAACAGGACTTGCTCCAGGCATCCATAAGTGGTCCAAGAAATGAGAATCTATGAACTGGAGACAGGCCTAAAGCTCACTGATGTCTTGTGGGTGCCTGTATGTTGTTTATCCAAGGAAGAGAGTGCACCAGGATGCACTATTGCGAGAAGACAAACCAGCAGGGGCAGTGTCATGCTCTAGGCAACAATCTGCTGGGGAAACTTGGGTCCTGGCACTCGTGTGGATCTTACATTGAAACGTACTCGTTACTTTAACAGAGCCCATGCAGACCAAGCACCCCACTGTAAACTGAATGAGGTGCCCTGTCACAGGAATGGTGTGAGGAACGTGATGAAGAGTTCAAGGTGTCAACCTAACCTCCCCAGATCTTAATCTGATCAAACATCTGTGGGATGTGAAGGAATTAATCCACTAGTCCATGAAGAGCACAGCAGGATCTGCTCCAGATACAACAGCACCCCTTCAGAGGTGTTGAGAAATCCATGCCTCGACAAATCTGAGTAGTTTTGGTGGTACAACAGGGACCTACACAATATTAGACAGGTGCTGTTAATGCTATGGCTGGTTGAAGCATAACGGGAATGTGTTACCTATCATAACACTATCAAACATGTAGGAATGTCCAGAGTAACACATTAGATACTGAACATTTCTGTATATAATTAGATTCCTATCGGTTTCAAATCTAAATGCAGACACATTATTGTCAATTAATACTTTGTATTGCATGAAAAATTGGGTATAATAATACATTGCTAATCTACATGGTATCGATTATTATTGAATGTAAAGTGAAAAATAGTAACAGGCCACTGCAAAAATGTCTTTTATCTTTTATAAGTGTGAGTACTGAACTGAACAGCCTTCATTTTTCAAAAATGCTGACAGTATTTCTCCTTAGTTTCAAATAAAAAAAGCATCATTTTAAAGGAAATGTCAAAATATCATAATAAGAGAAATGATGCAGCGTTTACAGAACTTAAATAATTCAAAGAAAACCAATCTCTCGTTCTCTCTTAAACAAAATGGCAATAATGAGCTTTGATGAACTTTAGTAGTGTTTTACCATCCAACTGGTCTCACTGTGAGAGGAGAGTGTCGATTACAGCAGTGTTTTATACTTTAAATAAGATGTGATTCAGGTGATCAGTGATCCCTCATAAAGCAGAATGAGGAGCTTGTGTAGGAATTGAACAGACACTGGTATGGAATGATTGTCATACTTATAGATGCTGATTTCAACTGCATAACATAAACTGCAATGATTTCTTATTTGTTTCTGGCGCTGTATGTATACTAATCAAAATTCATTCCAAATATCAGTACACATACACTGACATACGCATGCATAATCACTTATAGGCTGTGTATTTATAGCACTTTGGCTGATAATAAAACAATCCAGAAATAAATTTGTCATAAAACTAATTGGTCCTGCAAAGTGCTATGGAGTCTCTGCAGCTCATTAAACACAGACGTTCCTAACAGGAAGCTTTACTGTGCTTTCAGCTTTCAGAGGCGCGTGGTCAGGTCCTCCAGCGTGTAACCGGCGCAGCGTCTGCTCTCAGAGGGGAGATAATAATTGGAGGGAAGGAGTGTCATTTTTCCATTTTATCTGGAAAAAAAGCCTCTGCTGAATAAAAGAAAGAGACGTGACCCATTTTGCGATATTGACTGATATCTAATGTTCCTCTTCTGAGCTCCATAATCCTGGAGAATTTGTCCCATATTCTCCGCCGCTGTGTAACTTAACTAATCACGCTCAGCGTGCGCCTGGATAAAGACCAGTGTTCTGTTTCCTGTAAAAGCACCGATATTAGGCTGAATATACCACAGCTCTTATAATGTGTGTGTATATTGTGGGCTGTATGTGTGTGTGTGTGTGTGTGTGTGTCTGTTTGTGTGTGTGTATATGTGTGTGTATGTGTATATGTATGTGTGGGTGTGTATGTATGTGTGTGTGTTTGTGGGTGTGTGGGTGTATTTGTGTGTGTGTATGTGTATATGTGTGTATGTGTGTATTTTTGCATGTGTATTTGTGTATGCGCGTGTGTGTGTGTATATGTGTATATGGGTGTGTATATGTTTATATATGTGTGTGTGTGTGTGTGTGTGTGTGTGTGTGTGTGTGTGTGTGTGTGTGTGTGTGTGTGTGTGTGTGT
>JBBMFX010000037.1:24745420-24757073 GCA_037832545.1 Rhabdalestes septentrionalis | reverse complement strand
CACACACACACACACACACACACACACACACACACATACATACATACATACATACCTCAGTCCAGCTGACATGCAAGTCTTTGGACTGAGGAAGGAAACTGGAAAGACAAAGACCACACAGAAAGAGCCCCTGGCTGCCCAGGATAGGAATCGAACCTAAGACCTGATCAGCACTGACCAGTTGGATTTTGAAAGAAAACATCACCAGAAATATGAATTCCCCTTTATTTCCCTTCACTTTCCGATGCAAATGTTGAGCACACAGATGATAAGTATACCCTTGTCCCCAGAAATTAGGAGAGCATTTCTGACATATGTGTATGTGTGTGTGTGTGTGTGTGTGTGTGTGTGTGTGTGTGTGTATGAAAAACCCTCTCTTCATTGCTTTCCCCGTTGCACAATATAAATGAAAAGCTGGCTAAAACTGGTCTAAAAACTTTGGCTAAAAACTGTAAAATTAGTTTAACATACTTGAGTACTGACTGACTTTGGGACTATTCCTGTTACTCAAACTGGATGTCTGAGCGCCTTTTATGCCGCAGCTCTATTTGCGGGCTCCACTATGGAGAAACGGAGCCTTCCATTTCAGCAGCTTCGAGGCTAGGGCTCGGTGACTCATCTGCGCTTTTAATATAAAACAAATACAAACAACTAAGCGCCATGAATAGTCGAAGTCGTGTCAGCAGTGGTGTGTGCAGAAATGTGGCTGCACATGAATTTTCTGCCGGTGCACGCTTGGTGTTTTTGCTGGATTTCAGGTGGGTTTGGTGAAGCCGCTCTGTGGTTTTAGATATTAAAGGCAGGCTAGACTGGATGGAAAGCTGCTCTGCTTCTGGCTGGAACTGAAGGAGCCAAGCTTTACTCAAGCGGCTTAGACAAACAGAAGAGAGGGACGTTAAGAGATATCAGTATCACTGGCACAAAGTGCTCTCCATCTGTTTACTGAGTGGAGGAGACAGACATCACGGAGACTTGTGGGACGAGAGGAAGAGGAAGAAAAAGAAGTGGAGGTAAAAAAAAAAAAAGTCTTTCAGCACTTCCAGCTGTATGACTGTCATTACCCATTTATTGCACTGCAGTCTCCATGTTCCTCTATGTTTGGAAGCAAGACTTATGCTGCACAACTACACATGAATGTCCTGTTGATAAAACATGATAATAAATAATAGATAACCAATATAAGATCATATGGAATGTAAATAAAATGTATTACATTTGCAGCAATAACACAAACCACAGAGGAGCCAAAAAGGGGCTTTGAAGTGATATAGAAGAACCAATTTTGGTTCTAAAAGCTTAAGAAAACTCTATATAATGCTATCCAAGTTCTACACAAAGGGCAATATCACTGATGAGCACAATTTCAGTCATTATTGCAAAAAAGATGATCTTTTGGAAGCCTTTAAAGGCTACTGGACACTAGTGGACAATGCAGCATTCAAATATTTGTTCTTAATGAAGGTGCAGACACTGCTGTTGACCTGAATGAACAAATACAAAACAGGATAAATACCTATCACACCAAAAGCCAAATACTAGGTGAGTTCCATTTATATTTAATGGGCTGATATTAAATCATTAAGAGCCAATGAAATGACATTCCATGACTTTGCCACAGATATATATTTAGCCTTATTCATCACTGCAGTGATCTGTCCTAGGGAACAATATCATAATGAAATAACAGCCCCTGAAGCAACACTTATATTTGGTTTAGTATTTGGAGTGGATAATTTATTTACTGTTTACATTTAGCAGCAATTAAACCAACAGAGACGAATTTCTGAATGGCCTTGGAGCTATCATCATTTAGTGCTGTTCACCATATTTAAATTTCATTCTGTATAATACAAAACTGTGCATTAAAATATGTTTTAACCTAAAAAAAAACAGTAACTTGGGTGCCTTTAAATGTTAAGTTTACTGAACAAATAATATACAAAAAGTTGTTTCAACTCATAACTTAAAACCTACATTTACACAAAAGTCACCTTAGCTCTAAAACTAATCTCACAGCAAATTGACTTTACAGGTGCTAAATCTCAACAGCAATACGCCAATGCTGCAAAATAACCATTCTTATGCAATATTTTATTGTGTTGTGAAAGCACAAAATGCTCAGATGCTACTAACATCCTTCAATGTGCAATATTGCATATTGTATATTGTTGTTGTGGTATTTTTATTATGTATTATAACAGTAATATGTGCAGGTACATTGTTCAATCTAATTATGTACTTGTTATACACACACTACACAGTTGTTGATTGCAATAAAGTGAACCTTGACCTCCTTCTGCATGGGTTTCTGAAGGTTAGATCCAAGTGTGTTAGATCTGAACTCTTCAAAGTTGATGGATTTTCAGGACCAGATATTGGTTCTAATAGTTTCAGGACCAGTTACAGGTTTCTACAAACACACTGACAGACCAAGATCATGTCCAAGCCATGAAGTATAATTTAATTTTAATTTGTTTTGCTCTTGAAAACTGTACTTACTGATATCCTGGTTTTTCCTCCTAGAACACATCTGGTTAAATTAGACATCAGTGAATGTGTTTTGCTGGCCATTGGCAAATGAATTTAATTCCATTTGAAAGTTTAAATAAATCACTGCTTTCTTCTGTACTTTTGGCTTGAAGTAGTTAAATACTGTAAATAAGCTCTCTCTTCTTCTTAGACAATGTTGTTGATGCACGGCTGCCATTCCAAACACCATTCCACATGTGCTTGACATAAATTTGAGCTCGCAATGTGGAGCAGCGCTGATGTCGTGATTTCATCACCCTTTCTTTGCAGATAGTTTGGAGGAAGTTGTCGAAAGACTAATGATGTTTGTTTATTATTTTTTTAAACCAACCAAGAGCTGTCACAGTTTAAATCCCTAAGTTGGGGGTGTACACAGACATCACAGGACGGGAAACAGGCTCGCTCATGAGGAGAAGGTCTGAAATAGAGACACTTAGGGAGCGAAAAAAAGATTGAAAGAGAAGTGGGGGGTGCAGAGGGGGAGGAAAAAACACCAATGAGCGCAAATGAAAAACTGCTGAGACCTCACTCGGGTTATAAATTTTACACGGTCCATTGGAGTGCAAGATTTTACGTTCTCCTCCGCTATAAAAAGCAATCAGTTCTGCTTAAATCATTCTTTTCCAAACTGACAGGGATCAAAAACACAACCAAAGCAACCAAGCAAACAGAAACTAACGAGAGAAAGTGGAAGTGAGTAGGGTATTTTAAGGATCTGTTTAAAAATTGTATCAAACACATAATTGAAATCTCAAAAGCAAAAGTATTTTGCTGTACTTAGCAAATATAATACTGTACAAAGTCTTAAGCCACCACTGTTTTCTTTATATTTTACTTTAAATCACCTTGTTTGTACAAAAATACTATTTTATATCAGTCAAACAGTCTTATCTTTGGCATATTAAGTAGATTAAATTAAAGAAACAGGAAGAAATATTTTACTGTGACAGGCTGCCAAGTGCCTAAACATAGAGTACAGGCCTAAAGTTTGGACACACCACCTTCTCATTCAATGTGTTTTCTTTATTTTCATGACCATTTACATTGGTAGATTCTCAATGAAGGCATCAAAACTATGAATGAACACATGTGGAGTTCTGTACTTAACAAAAAAAGGTGAAATAACTGAAAACATGTTTTATATTCTAGTTTCTTCACCCTTTGCTCTGATTACTGCTTTGCACACTCTTGGCATTCTCTTGATGAGCTTCAAGAGGTCGTCACCTGAAATGGTTTTCCAACAGTCTTGAAGAAGTTCCCAGAGGAGTTTAGTAGTAAACACCTGTGTATAAAGCAGTAATCAGAGCAAAGGGTGAATAAACTAGAATATAAAACATGTTTTCAGTTATTTAACCTTTTTTTGTTAAGTACAGAACTCCACATGTGTAGGTTTGATGCCTTCAGTGAGAATCTACCAATGTAAATGGTCATGAAAATAAAGAAAACACATTGAATCAGAAGGTGGTGTGTCCAAACTTTTGGCCTGTACTGTACAAGGAGCCTAGATAAAGGAGTTCCAACCACTCAGCATTCAGCACCTCCAGTATACTGATCACAGCCAGATCATCACTTTATGGCTTAACGAACAAACAACATACTGGTCAGGTTCAGGGACTGGACTGAAGCCTGGAGAACTGTTCCTCAAGACTACATTCAAAATACGAGAAACCCTGGGTCACTGGAAGCAAAATATGAGGAAATGAGGGGTGGCTCAAGACTTCTGCACATTGCTTTAGGACATTAACCATACTCAACAAGTGCCTCCCTGTTCTTAAATTCTAAGACATGACTTTTTCGATTTATATTTTTAGCTGAGTGACACCACAAAGCATGAGCAGTGAATGGCCTTTGTTATCATTATTAAGCTCCATCTTTCAGTAAAGGCATCTTGTGAAGTACCTGTGCACAGCTGGCCACTTTTCGCAGCTTTGTTTCAGCTGTAAAAGCTCCAGTTGTTGCCAGAGCCAAAAAAAGCCGATTTTAGATTAGTTATTTGCCACTTGTAGTGCACTGAAACAAAAAAGTAGATACTAAGCTTTAAACCAATATTTTAACTGAGTTTATTATAACACATATGCTACATTAGGACCAACTAATAACAGTTATAATACCAGCTACACAGTTCTGAGTCACCCCTCATTTCTTTATATTTTGATTTAAATCAACTCAAACTGGTTTATCCTTGACATAGTGAGTAAATAAAAGGATATAAGGTGCTTAGCTCAAGGTGTTCCAAATGCTTAGCATCACTTTTACGTCCGATAAATGTGTTTATGTTTAGCATTGAGGATGCGTTCATTTGAGAGTTTCAGTGAGCTGGACGCTTTTTCTAAAAGAAAGTTTTAATCTTTGTCTTTCAAGGCCATGTATGCAATCATACTTCACATTGTATTTAGATATGCAATTATTTTAAGTTACGCATGGAAA
The DNA here is from genome assembly GCA_037832545.1 of Rhabdalestes septentrionalis. Taxonomy (NCBI): domain Eukaryota; kingdom Metazoa; phylum Chordata; class Actinopteri; order Characiformes; family Alestidae; genus Rhabdalestes; species Rhabdalestes septentrionalis. Next base: position 24,752,117 of record JBBMFX010000037.1, on the reverse strand, counting down.
AAAATGTACCGCACAATAACAGCAGAGTCAGAGTAATCTCTGTTTATTACTGGTGCAGCTGTGTAAGTCACTAATTCCATAAACTATACCTCTGTCCTGCATGTAAGAAAAACACTCCCAGCAGAAAGAGTGTATGGAGGAGGGACAGTGGGGGGGGTGTTGTTGGGGTCAAGGACATGCGACTGTTTTTGTTAGAGATGAGAGGCTGGTGATCCTTGTTGATCTTAGATGAGCTGATTTGCTAAATTAAACTGGTTTCCAAGCCCCGCCACAGCTACACAGGATATGGCCCACCGACAAGCCGCTGGGCCTCACCAGCAAGGAATGAGCTCGTTCCATGACTGGATTCCATTCACTGAGAATAAATGCAATATTTGTGGATAAAATATCTCAACATAACAAGGACTAGTCAAGGTCTAGAGTAAAACTTTTGTGAACTCTGGCCTGGGAATCTTCACACTGTGAACCAACAGAGTAGCTTGGGATTCAACAACCACTGACAGGAAATAACCAGTATTAGTAGCACTCAGGAATCACATTTTATATCTGGCTTTTGTATTCAATCACAGATGTTTACTTTTAAAAGCTGGTTATTAGTGGCTGGTGAGTACCTCGCTAGCAACCAACTTGTACAGTTTCTTCATTTTCAATAGCTCCAGCCAAAACTCAAACACAAAAGAAATAAAAATGCATTAAAGTCAATAAATGAATAAATTAAAGTCAATGTTAAACATAACAACACTCATTGCAAACTGGTTTGGCTGCTATGACTCCCCACATGCTCCTCCCCCAGCCAAGGACAATTGCTATTTAAAGCTCCAGCGGCGATTGTTGTTGCTTTTCCTATTGTTATGAACTAGAGATTTACAGTTACTCTTGTTGACGCTTAACTGTACAGTTAAGAGTCAACAAGAGTAACTGTGAGTCTCTAGTTCATAACAATAGGAAAAGGAACTACAATCGTCGCTGGAGCTTTAAATAGCAATTGCCCTTGGCTGGGGCCCTCTTTGGCTAACAGAGTTGGTCCACTCTGTAAGCCATAGAGGGCCAATCTGTCGATATGTTCATTCATGAAGGCCTTCTTTTGTCAATTATCTCAATAGAGATTCTCTTTTCCCCTTTGACTCTCGGGGTTCCCCTTTGACTCTCAGTTCCTCCCAGGGTTTCTTCATCAAGCTTAGGGTTTGGCTTACGCACTAGGGGCTCGGATCTGTATCTGTAATGCTGCCTTATGACAACTTGGTTGTAAGAAATGGTATACAAATAAAACTGAATTGAATTGAATAGAATAGAACTGATAGGCATGGTTTACATTTCCAGAATTTTGACCACTGAGAATTAATTATTAATATAAGAATGGCTGTGAAATTCTGTTTAGACTAATTTAGAACTGCATTATAACACTTCATTCATTGTAGAACAAGGAAATCTTTACAGTACAAGAGAGTCAACGTACTTTGTCTTTATGACCCAGTACCAGAGGAAATGGTTGAAATGATAGGACTGGGTATCAATGATCACAGCAGTGGCAGGCAAAAGGGTTAATCCTGACTGAATGACCCAAGAATGGCACTCATGTCATCATGGAACTGTAGTGGGCCTACAGCAGAGGAAGCTATTTGAGATGTATCATAATTTATGACTGCTGGGGCTGAAGAGCTTTAAGCTCATACTGGACGAGGGAATTGACTCGGATCTGATTATGTGGCTTGCTGGAGGAGGTAGATGGAAGCTTCCACGAAAAACAGCACGAAGACGGAAAGAAGTGACAGAAGACTGGCAGACGTAAGAGCAGAGGAAAAAACAAGTGCAAAACTACCCCGGCAGGAAGTCCGGCACAGGTCCTGCGAGGCCAACCGGCCAAAAAGGGTCAGCACAGGCATGTACACGCACATGTCCTCGATTCTGCTAGACATACAAGCAGCTCACAAATCTCACCCGGTTATTCAGCCGGTGCTTATCAGATGAGAAATATGTGTGGCGAAGGGGGGAGGGGGGAGGGGAGCTTGGTTAACCTCCGGCTGACCCCACATAGCCTCTGGGAACTGCAGGCCTCTGCACCGCCTGCCCCAGACACACCAGCCCATGGGAGAATAACTCAGACGAAGCGCAGATGAGACGGGGGGATACAGTAAGGGAAATCCATGATCTGGCAGGAGGAGGGTTCTGCAGCTTGTGAATCAGACAAGACCAAGCCAACCATTGTTCACTCAAATGCATGGCCTCATAGTATCAGGTGAGGTACTGTGTGTCGGTTTTAACCATTAAAGGTGTTATCAATGGGTGAGGCTAAAGTGCTGCCACCAGAATAAGATATCAATTAAAACGTTTCATCATAACAACTGTGATTTGAAAAAGGGTTGTTATTGTAGCGTATTTTCTATATACGGACTGCAAGCATGAGGGGTGTAAACGTACGATTTGAAACAATAATTCATGCCTTTATTTTAAGCCCAGAAAAGTGACGCGTGTCTTTAAATGTCATGAACGTTAATATGTAGCAGTAAAATCCCAATACTGATACTGTGTTCATTTCATGTAGCTCTTTTGGCTTGTGATGTATTTGTATTCATTACATTTTGAAGATCAGAGAAGATTAGCCAGCCTCTCATTTGGTCATTGTACAGCAAAACACAAAAAGGAATCAAAAGCGTTCGCAGAAAATGATTCCACCATGAGGAGCACTAGTAAGTCGAATGAAAGCTTCACAGGACTCTCTTATCTACCAATTTTATAGAACAAATTGGAGAAAGGCACTTTGTTGAAGAGTTGAGTCATCGAAATTAAATGATCTCCCACAAGCATGTCTTATTTGCTTAAAATGTAGCCTGGATTTAGGCTTCGACTTCTGCCAGACTTCAACATTCTTGTTCCACAGTTCGCGTCACTTCTGTCATTTCACTTAATGACTATGGTTCTCCAAGAGGATGCAAAACAGGAACTTGTTCAGGAACCGTGCACTTTTTGTTTGGATAGCCACTTCACTCTTAAAACATAACTGGATCAGAGGGTGCTTTCTATCTTCGACTGATGCTCCATAAACAGTCTTTAGCGGAGCTTTCGCAGACAGGGTGACGTCTCATCTCTAATTAGACGTGTGTGAGTGACTGAAGTAGCTGGGGTGAATTAGCCCAGCTCCCTGAGGCATTCTAATCAGGGATTCCTCGTCTCACATAGAAAGACCACATGGTGCCAGAGCTCTGGTGGAAGACCCATAATACCCATGAGGCACATCACCCCACTAACTGTAGACTGGAGAGGTTTCGCCCACATACTTTTGGGGGGAGAGAGAGAGAAAATAAGTGAAAGGGAGAGAGAGAAGAGGTAAGCACAGCTATTTACAGATGCACCCACCAAAACGTTTCCAGTTAGACTGACATACTGACACACCCGCATGTGTATGTATGTGTGTACGTGTGTATATATAGAGAAGATATATATTTAGAAGATATATGTAAATAGAAGATATATTTACTCCGACAGGTTGCAAAGTGCCTCAAGATCTTGATAAAGGTGTTTCAACCACTCAGCATTCAGCACCAGCACCACCATTATCTGCCCTTGATTCTTCATTGGTTCAGGCCTAAATTTGAACGATTTTTACACAGGTCACTTACACTTAAATGAAAGCTATAACCAAAATATGTATACAATGAGGGATTTTGCACAGTACTGCATTTCTGTCCTGCAAATATATGAAAACATATACACACTTACACACACAGACAAATAGCCAATACTACATGAGAGGATGAAAGCTTCCAAGAATTTTTCCCATTATTCCAAGAAGCAACCTCAAGAAGTCTTGCACAAATAACCCCATCAGCATCAGGCAGGCATAAATCTGTACTAAGTTCCAGCCACCAGAGCCACAGGCAGACGTGCCAGAGCTCTGCCTGGAAGCTGTGGAGGCAGGTGGGGGTTTCCCCAGCTGGGAGGCTGGAAGGGCCTCACCATGGGAATGAACCTGCTTGTACGGGTTAAGAGAGCACTGTTTCTGCAGTCTTGCAAGTTACCCTTCTGACTACTCCCAGAACTTAATAACCACCTCTATACCCGTTACTATGGACTTTAGAGTGTGAGCTGGGCCTTGTTTCCCTTTTCCTCCATGGCACATTTAATTATACGAATCGAAAAGGACAGTAATGAAAAACCTATTTAATTATAAATGATAAAGAGGGATTGGAAATGGTAATGTAAAAATGATTTAACTTTAGTCTAATGAGTAAATTAAACAAATGGAACAAATGTTTGCAAGATATACGAGTTCCAACCACTCAGCATTCAGCACCACTGGTATACTGATCGCTGCCTGATCATCTGGAATCATCAGTTCCTGTTTCTTTATTGGTTCTGGCTATAAGTTAAAAGTGCATTGCTATGCTTGAATGATTCATACATGTGTAGGTTAAGGAGCCTGGAGAACTGTTCCTCAAATACTACAATAAAAATACAAGAAAGTCTTTCTCTTTGGAGACAAAAAAGGAAGAAATCAGGGATGGTTCAATACGTTAGCATGGTACTGTAAATCTGTATCATACAAACGAACAAGACAGTTCCGAACTGCACATCTGCTTTCTAGAGGTGTAGAAATGCATCATTTTTCTTCTAGCATTACTTATATAAAACTGTACAGAATATTATGATTATAATCAATCACTTTATTTATTAATAGTTATATATCAAATTGATATTTCTGGTCACAACATCTGATTGGCTGACTTCATTACATGATCTGCACAAATCATTATGAAACACACTCTCTAACCACAGGATGTTCAGGCTCTTTGTATCCTTTTTTGTTTGCTTCTTACTTTTGTTTGCTTCTAAACTACTGTATGCCAGTGCCATAATATTTAGTATTCTTTATTACATGTAATATCAATTTACAATCATCAGTTTGTTGAATAATTAAAATTATTAACACAGTATTATGCTGTGTTATAGCAAATTATTATGAGTGTTATGCATTATCATACCAGTAGTGTTGTATTATGCCACATTATTATTAGGATTATGGTTAATTATAACATATTAAAGGTACTATGTTTTATTAAAACAAATTATTATGCAGCACTATACTAAAATCTAACCATCTTAATCGATATTTTAGGGACATCAGAGGTTTTCACCTTCATCTGAAAGTCGCTCACGCAGACGCAAAAAATTCACTGCTTGTTTTACACACTAACTTTGCGCTAATAGTGAAGTGGGGAGTTTTGATAAGCATTAGTGAGGCTGGAGGGGCCAAACCTACTCAGCCCACTTATCTGATCTATATTGCCTTTGTCCACTAATCCCACTTCCTGATTATTCCTGTTGACCATGGCAGAATGGCAGGCGGTGCTGTGTGCGGGTCAGCACATCCTTCTGCATGTGTGCGAGTGTGTATGTGTGAGAGAATTAGAAGGCACACTGTGTCCGACAGGCTCTGCCCACAAATTCAAATGGACTCTCTGATCTGTGCTCTGTTCTAAACACGTCCATATAAATCCATCACGTACTACACTTCTGTTTCTGCTGTCCTTACACCATGTTGGGGAAATGCTAGGCTAAATGCTTGTGTCGCAACAAACAGCGTAAAAAAAAGTGCCATTTAGCATCTGACCATTACTTCAGCCATGCCTAATTTCTTCATATTTTGCTTCCAAAGAGTCAGACTTTCTTGTATTTTTTGATGAACAGTTCTTCAGACTTCCTGAATGACTTTCAAAATTCTCTCATTTTCAGTCCAGTTCCTAAATCCTGACCAGTTACAAATACATATTTTTTGTTTGTCAAGCCACCCAGTTACATACATATGAATCTTTCAAGCCTAACAAATGCATCTAACTTAAATCCTGAAACAGTGGAGAAACAGGAGCAGATAATTCAAGATGACCAGGCAGTGATCAGTATTCTGGTGGTGCTGAATGCTAAATGGTTAAGGCAGTTTGCAGCCTGTCTCTGTAAAACATTTGCTTCCATTTCTATCATTTAATCTACTTAATATTCCAAACATAAAACAGTTATGTTAGTACTCTTGCGCCAACATGATTTATCAAAGCAAAATATAAAGAAATGCTCAAGACCTCTGCACAGTATTGTACACCCTAGCTTTATGGACATGTATACTAATAGAGATCTCTGTCCCACTCTCTGATGGCTGTCTGCCACCACAGATTTCCAGGCGATCTTTCTCTAATGTTGGACGCATGTCCACCAACCCACGCACTGAATCTGAGGCTTTAACAGTCTGACAGAGACAGATTCAATTAATTAATGCAATTAAAAACATCTGTCGACAGCTCAGCCATCAACACCTCTTTCGCTTTGCGGCTTTTCTGAGTTGAGCAGGAGGTGCTACCTGGAAATGTATCTAATTTCCATCCCTCAATATTTTGAATGGAACGAGTCCCAGCTTTTACAAGGTAACGAAGGGGACTAATCATGGCTGCACACAGAAACAGATACGGTTCTGTCTGACTAAAGTAGGAAAAACAGAGAGAGAAAGAGAGAGAGAGAGAGAGAGAGAGAGAGAGAGAGAGGTTACAACTGAAAGAGAAACAACAAGACAGAAAAATAACAGGGGGCAGAAACGTGAGCGTGTGAGAGAGAGACAGAGAGACAGAGAGAGTGAGAGAGTGAGTGTGTGTGTGTGTGTGTGTGTGTGTGTGTGTGTGTGTGTGTGTGTGTGTGTGTGTGTGTGTGTGTGTGT
>JBBMFX010000037.1:24685092-24697346 GCA_037832545.1 Rhabdalestes septentrionalis | reverse complement strand
GAGTACCTCATCGACTGGGAGGGGTACGGCCCGGAGGAGAGGAGATGGGTGCCGGCTCGGGATGTGCTGAGCAAAGAGTTGAAGGCTGACTTCCATGCAGCACATCCGGAGCGCCCCGCGCCTGGCCCCCGTGGTCGGCCTGCTCGGCCGGCTCCTTCTACCCGCCAAAAGGGGAGGAGATCTGGAGAGGTGCACCAGGAGGTGCATCAGCCTAGAGAGGGGGGCTATGTGACGACCACCCCATCCTAGGTCCGGTTTTCCCGCTCCCAGTCCCCTGAGTATTAGTTCGTCCCTTTTCTTTTGTCCACCCTTCCGTGTTCCCTTCGTAGTGTCCCTCTGTCTCCGTAATAGATTTGATCCCTATCCTCACCTGTCCCTCATCCTGATCTTCCCTATTTAAACCGGCCAGTCCCGTTTCTTCTTTGAGTTCGTTTTTTGTTCTCTCGAGTATTCCATGTTCTTGTCCAACCTTGTTCCCTTTTGGTTGTTTTTCAGGCTCGTGCTCCTCCAACGCCCCTTTGAAGTCATCTGCTGCCAGTTTTGCCCTTTTCCGTTCTGTAGCCTCAATTCAGGTTTGACTCTGTCGCCTGCTTTAGTTTGGTTGATCTTTTCTGCCTTTTCTTTGAGGAGTACGAGCCTAAGGGTCTGAACCAGATCCTGTGGCTTATATCTGAAAGCCCAAATAAACTTGTATCACCGCTGACTGCGTCAACTCTCCCTTCCTTTCTTTTCCCCCGCGGCTCACGCCGTGACAATACTGCTAATTATTGATATATCTTTAGCTGAAATAATGCTTAAAAAATTAATCAGGTTGCATGTATTACGTGGTTAAACAAACAGTTTTTAATCCTTTCGTCCCTTCATAAACCATTAGGCTTAGGTGATCTAACTGGCATTTTAAGGGTTAAAATTCTTAATTTTAATAAATGAATTTTTGCTTTTCATGACAAGGACTGGTGCTAATTTAATAAATCTAGTTGTGAAAGTTTAAAAATATTTTAATATATATCAATTTTATAACATTTTGGGAATGTAAAGAGGATGTGGCCATTTTTGGCCACGAGGACGCAGAGTGTGATTTTTTAAAACTTTGCTTTCCCTGCAAAAAATCAACAGTGCATAATAATCAGTGTTTTTGTTAATCAGTTACATATCTCAGACTGTACTATTAGTAACACAAGAAAATCCAGCAGCATTGAGAATATATGAAATGTACACTTTTGAGGTTGTTTTGTAACAAGTGCATAGTGCAAACAAACTGGTATTTGAAGAAAATAATGGACATTTTTATATTTTACACAAGTACTGAGGTTAATTAAACACATCATGCAGTGAAAATAGCAAAAACAAATAAATATAATAAAAATCACAGACTTAATCTATTGGTGGCCATTTTTGGCCACGAGAACGCTGAAAGGGTAGTAAAAACGAGGACAGCCAGAGGGTTAATTTACTGAAGTACTAACTGAGTCAAACTATGTTTCTGATATAACACAAGGAACGAATGGATATACTGTATATGAAATCACTCTTTACTGTATCATGTTATTTATAGTTTTTCTTTTTATTTAGTATATTAATGTGACAAAAAACACACACTGACTTTTAAGGTCATCACAGGTAATTTTGTACCGTTCTGTATTCACACACAGTATGTACTACTGGCTATAGAGGGTTTATATCCATGTATAAAAGCCGTCAATATAAAACCCACAAGCATTTACAAACATTTAAATATTGGAAACAAACAACGCACTTTAGATTGTGTTCTGGGTGACTGAACGCTGCTGCAGGCAGCAGCATTTCATCCTCTATGTGTGCAGAGTTTCCATGGAGGATGTGGCCCAGATGGCTGTTTAGATTTCATGGCCACTTGGCTGTGACCATGTGGATGTCAAAACTAAAGCCATTTCCTCCCACAGAGCCGCTCCTCCAACTCTGACGACAGATGCCACTCGCCTGCCACACACGCCTCAGTACAAATTTTAAACAAATTTTGATTATATTTTAATTCCTGTCTCTATTTGTCAAAATATAGGCTTCAAGAAGGCTCCTTGTTTTGTTTAGTTTAGGTTTATAAGTATCAGTCACTTGAGATTACTGAACACCTTAACAGGTAGTGTGTGACGAGGCTTGCGCTAAGCTTATTATCAGGTTTCTAGGTCTCTCATGTTTACAGATTGTGATCAACAATTTAAATATTTTTTTTCTGATTACTGTATACAATAACTAAAATAAAAAGGCTATGCACCCGTTCCATACATAAAACGTGGACAGAAATTGTCTGATTTGCTCCTGAACTTGACGTAAAAGGCACAGGACTTAATCATTGGGAGGACTTATAAGGCTAAGAATATTTTTGCCACTGAATCAATGCGCTGAGAAAAGTAGGTAATGTGTTGAAGTGAGTCTGTGATAGTTTGGAAGCAGCGCTGGTACCTCGGAAGATCTCGTTGAGGTTGATGGGAGGTTTGTTAGTATCCACAGTGATCTTGTACTTGGCGTTCTTGGAGGCCGGTGTTGGGCAGCAGACCAGACGCAGAGGAAGCACAAACTTGCACTGAGCCACTCGCGGAACTCCTGACAACAAAGATACCCAGCACTTTACAAACAAGCATATGAAATGTTTTGTGATGCGTTCAGCATTATATCAATTGACAATTTTTTTTCGTCTTTTGACGTGGATCAGCCAAGCTAACATAGCTAACAAGTGACGAAAGTTTATGCACATTAATCAGCATTGAGAAAGTTTTGAAATATCACATAGGTTCCTAAAATTATCTAAAATTAATGCTCGTGTGCATATGACAAATATCTTCCAGCATATAACAGATAGTTTAGAACTGAAACAATCAACATTATTGTTAATACTGGAAAGAAAATGCAGTCTAAAACATTTCCTGATTCTTTTATTGACAAAGTTACCTTCAAGCACATGAAAACAGTGTTTCTGAAGCAGCCAAACGTTTGGTCTGATTGAATACATTTACAATATGTATTGGGCAAATGTGATTTTTTTGCTAATGGGTGAAAGTATAAGAATCCCTTCCCTCAAAGGAAGGCCTCTCGGCTGCTAAACTGGATCTAACCTCCTCTGCTTGCTCAGAACTACCCAACTTCATCAAATAGCATGTTATAGAAAAAGACAACAAACATCCCACATGTCCACCCTTCAATAATGTCTCAGGCACTGACCAATTAGAGGTTCCTGAGAGACCTCCAGCCTAGATTACAAGTTGAATGTGGCAGCCGCTTTGGGCTGAATCTCAGCTCAGTGAGGAAAACCCTGGCTGGTCCAGGCCTGATCCTGCACTGTGCTGGGAGTGGAAGGCTAGCTGCTACTCCAGCTAGCGCTACGCTAATCCTTTCCTGTTATGTCTGGCCAGGTAACCGGAGCTGCTGGCCGGCGGGCTCAACTCATGTCACTTTCGCTAAGATAACAGCACAGGAATGAAAACCCCTGAAGAGCTCCAGGGCCGCCCAGTCTGTCTGGACTGACCTGAGAACAGACCGACCCAAGAGTGGTGGGATGCTAGCTTCAAGTCACTTGGTGGGCTTTTTTCCTTTCACTGATCTGCCAGCTGTGCTGGCGAAGCACCAAGCTGGGGAGAACTGGAGAAACTGACTCATACTTTACCTCACCTTCTGGTCTGTCTTCTCATAGGGGAAGTGGAAATATGCCTTATCACTTTCTGAACTGATCTAAGGTCAGCAGCAAATGACTGTGATGACCCTCTTGCACGGTTTCTCCTATAAATCCCTGGAAGGATAAGTACACTTCAAAGCTCTCTCCACATAAACTACACATTCATAGCAAATCAAATGAACACATTTAAGTGAGAGAGAATGAAAAATGAAGCTACAGTGACAGCTCAGAGATAACATGGCAAGGGGAAAAATACTGTTTTCCCTTCAAAAATTCTGGAGCAGCTGCATGCTTGCTGCTCCAGGAAGACAAACAAGTGGTGTTGCAACAGAGAGCTGGGGCAATTATTAAATCTCATTTGTGATGTGGGTGGCCGCCCACCTGTCGTAGAGTCACCTGTGTACTGTAATCCTTATAGCCCCCTAGAGGCCAATAATGCGTCTGCGCCTTTCCATGTTATTGGCAATCCAGCATTTGGATTTGGAGGCAAACGAAGTGACAGTTTGTGAGCCAAATCTTAAACTTTTCTATATACAAGACTCAATACACATGAAGTTCAGACCTGAAGTAATTTTGTTTGATGCCTAAAAGCTGAAGCTGTGGTTCGAAGATGTCCTAGGAAATGTTACCCTGATTTTTCTGACATTTTAAATTTTTTAAAAATGTATCTGCATACTTCTCTATATGTCTAAGAATTTTATTTGGGTTATTGATACTACACTGTAATTTCTTTATGACAATTAAAACTTAAAACGAAAATGTACACCATATAGCATAGGCAGGTATTGTACATGCCCCCCAAGCTGCAGTGGTATATTACAGCCCCCCAAAGCCTTCAATCACATTCAACCAATGCAGTTTAAGTTATTTTCACAAACATGACAACATAAAGACTACATTTAAAATATTATTAAAGTTTGCACTGGACTTACAAGCTAATGTAGCTACCAAATCTTATGGTGATTTTATCATGCTTCATGGTTAGCGCTTATTCTATGGGTGTGCAAAGCGGACGCTATTCGTATCTGTATTTGTATTTGAGTAAAATTCATAATGAAGCACGTAAACTCCGCCCGCCGAATCTACTACTGAACTTGAGACAATTTAATTCTCCGATGACGATTAAGGGCTTTTTTCATGCTAGAACAACGCTTCACTTTTCCGTGCTAGGACAACGCTTCACTTTTTCGTGCTAGGACAACGCTTCACTTTTTCGTGCTTGGACAACGCTTCAGTACCCGGAGAGTAGGAGAAAAATAATGAGTTGATTCCTTACCTGGACCCTAACCTTAACCTTAAATTAAAAAACACAACCTTAACCTCTACATATCCACAGGAAGGCATTCACCAGCCTTCGCATCACTATTTCAAACTGCATTACCTCACTTCTGCTGAACAATATCCCTTGTGCCTATTTGTGTTGAAAGGTGAATGCATGACACAAAAAAAATGTTTTTCAAAAAACAAGCAATGTGACACAATGAATGCATGACTTCCATCAGTCAATAAAATGTGAAAGTGTGATGGTGGGAGGTTTGGAGTGTGTCAGTGGCTTGTGCGACAGTGAGTGGGAGCATATGACATGGGCTGTAAACACATGTGCATAATGAAAGCATGAATGTGTGTTTATGTCTCTGTATGGCCTGTGTTGTATATGTCTGTACTGTTCTGTATACATGTGGAATGCGTGTATGTACAGTGGAGCTGTGTGCATGAAGGATTTTTTTCGGTGTGTGTATGAGGTTGTGTCGTATTTCATACTAGCATAAACACTCTACGTTTCTAGTCTTTTCTAAAGCGCTCTAGACTTTTTCTAGTCTTTCAGGGACTGCACTCACCTGCAGGGTTCAGCTCTATCATGGACAGCAGAAGGAAAGAGATGGGAAAAGGAAAATGGAAAAAAAAAAAGAAAAGAAGTGAGCATATGCTTCCTTGGGCCAGCTCGCTTTCCAGTACGGCAAAGACACTGACATACACTAACAAACACACACACACACGCACAGGAATACATGGCTGGAAGTATGATGGTTAAAAACACCAAGCCTTTGAAATACAATAAGACATCTTGGATGTTTATTTTCAGCCCTGTTCACCAATCTGGACACATCTAACTTCCTTTCTCTTTCTTTCTTTCTTATTAGTTACTATATACACTTATGTTGCACAGGACTATAGTCATCTCCATAATTTATGCTTCCCCTTAGAAAAAATGGGTAAAATAATGGACATTTTGCTTTTCTCCTTTATATTTCTTCAAATTTCTGATGTTAAATTTGCTTCAATTAAGTTAGACTGAGCTAAAAGACTACAGACGTGATATTTTTTAATCTTGACCAAGGGTCGCAATAATTATGAAAGAGCCTGTAGAGAATTTGGGGTCCATACTGGTTTCCAAGCTTTTAAAAGAAGTTATTCCAAACTTAAAATGTTAGAAGACAATGAAAAAACTAATTTATCTTCACATTTTTGCTGAAAAAAAAACAAAAAAAAATAAATTCTAAATAAATAAGAGATCATTTGTATACTTAATACTGTCCTCTGGTTCTCACACTGTCCTGAACCTTAAATGTGTCCACATATTGTTATAGTCATTTTGGATAAAATCACCTACAAATGTTTGTAAATGTAAAAAAAAAACAACCCTGGAGTCCACTTGTCTTTTAGGGTTTTTCCTGCTACGACACACCCATTTAAACTCAAGTCCTGTAAATGAGCTGATTAGCTGGATCAGAAGTGTTAAGGCACTTTTCCTTACAGGAGTCATCGTTAACGGTGATGTACCTAAACCGCACTGGGATGGTACAGAATTTGTAACATGCTCTTAGTTTTTATTCTAGTAGCGCTATTTCTGATGTGTCAGCAGCCCAATTCTCTCCCCACGGTTATGCCCGGTTGTCGTCCCAAAACCAGAGTCAGGGCCGCTTTGGTTATTATAATCTTTTCTTTTTTAGATAATTTTTTTAGTTCCGAAAATGTTCTCTGTGTTATTTATCCATGCTAATAACCCCTATTCCAGCTAACTGGCGATGACTTGGTACACCTTTGTGTTTCTTACAGTGTTAGAAAACTCCCCCATTTTTTTAAGTCCATCTGTTGCAATGACAATATTTATTGACCAATTAAAAACAAAGAAATGCAGTCAGCCCAGCAACGACCAGCCTTTAGCCCTGCTTTTAAGCAGCATGGATATGACTCGGGTATGGGTGACTTTATCTGTAATGGAAAAAAAAAATTTTTGTGATACAACACGGTTCCTTGTGCCAGTGGAAAAGCGCAGTTAGAGAATCCATTTGGTCCTTGTACAAGCAGTGGTTGGTACATATGTGCCAAACTAGTAGGCTTCCCCAGTAAAGACATGTGCAGGAAAGTCACCAGGTGGAGAGAGAAACTCCAGTGGAGGGCCTCACTGTAAAAGCAGCACTTTCCTCTCCAGCAGGACTTCACTCCTCTTTAAAAAGCCTTTAAGATCTTAAGTTTCCTCCACGCCACTCCATAATAGCTGTGGCACTCAACACTTTTTGGCTAGTGTCACACCTTCTGAAATAACACCTGAGACAGAACTGGAGCTGGAGAGAGCTACGTCTGGCCTGGCGAGGTGCCAGTGCCTGCCTAGGCTTTAAAAATGCCCTCGACTTTCAAGATTTCATGTGGCATGACCGCATGCCACATTAGCCCGTTTGGAAGAGCCTCGTTTCGTTCGCCAAAAAGTGGGAAGAGCCATGTCTGAATACACACCACCGCACTGGCCCGCTTGCCGAAACGGAAACTTCAGCTTCCCCCACAAGCCCCCCACGCCTCTTTATTTATGCATTAAAAAGGAGAAACCACCATTACATACAGAGCCAGGCATTTTAAGTAGTGGCCACATCAGTCACTCAAAACGTGCTTCTTAAAACACAACACTCCACTCGACCTACAGCGGGAATGACCGATTCCACCACTCAGATGCTCTGGAGGGCTTGATTACTACAAACTGCATGACAATGAATTAGTAGATAGTAAAAATATCTCTAACAGCCTTTACGTGAATTTGTACCTAACTATGCTTTTTTTCCATTCTGGTAGTAGAACATGCCTTCCTCGTATCAATAAAGATGCAGTTTAAGATGGATTTAATTAGGCATACCGGCTTTGTGGCCGAGCATGAATTGTTTTCAGAGCAGAGGGGTTCTCACAAAAGTACTTACATATGCATATATTTTACAGTGGGTAAAATAAATATTGAAAATATCAGATTTCAAAATATTTGTCTAAAGGTGCTATTGACATGAAATTCTAAACAGACCCATCATATTGCTTTTTATGATGAACTATTTGCCATTTGACCAGGGTGCACAAACTTTCCCATACAACTGTGTTCATCCAAACCTGTCAGGAACGTGTTCAGATGTGAATTGGGTTCAAAATTCTCATTCAGGTTCTCACAGCCACCTTGTCATCTTTCAGATTTTAGATTTGATCATAAATACCCCCTATTTGCTTTAATGGTGCTCCCTACTAAAGTCACCTGCAAAGAGTTTTTCATCTGGCCCAATTGATCCACACACTGATGCTTCTATCAGAATTAAGTAAAGTACAGATTCAGGAAAGCAAAGATAAGTGTGGACAAGAAGAGGTTGGATGATGCTTCAGGGATAAACAAGTACATCATGCCATAGATGGTCAGCAGTGCATTCTGTGATGAGTGCAGTGTGAAATCCTGACTGGGTTTAGGTTTAAGACACTTTTGAAGATGATGAGACATTGCAGGCTGGTTTTACATTTAAAACTTCACTATATTTGTCAGTTTACTGTAAGAGACTACCAACAAAGAACGTGAAAGCTTTAACCACAGAATACAGTATGGCAAACCAATAGAACTTTCCAATCAAAGGTTAAACAATAGAAATGAGCAAAAGACTTGAACTTGCACTGTATTTCTTTATATTTTGCTTTGAATCACTTTGTAGATGAAAAATATTGTTGCCGGTCAAACTGTCTTATGTTTGGTATATTGAGTATATTAATAAAAGAAAACGGAACACATGTTTTACTGCAACATGTTGCAAAGCGCCTAAAATACAAGAAGCCAAGAACTTTGCATTAAGCATTCAGCACCACCAGTATACTGATCACTACCTGATCATATGGAATTATCTGCACCTGTATTTTCACTGGTTTAGCCCCCAAAACTTTGTTTTGCCTAAATGCTTAAAATACATCTCACTGTGTGGTTTAACAAACAAAATACATTTCTCTGAAAATAAGACTGAAAATTAGAGTCTTTGAAAGTCTTCAGGAAGCCTGCAGAACTGTTCCTTATGACAATATTAAAAATACAATTAAATCTGGCTCTTTGCAAGCAAAGAGAGGTGGCACAAGACATTTGCACAATACTGTAGATATCAGCTAACATGTTGTAAAGTGCTGATTGCTGGCCAGCTTTTTTTTTAGCTCACAGCTAACTGTTTTCTATTTACCCACCAGTATATCCAACCCGTGGGGTTCTGTGCTAATCAGCCAGTCAAGAATGCTCCTCTGGCAGAAGGCTGAAGGGGCAGAGTGTGCGCCCTTCACTTGTTGTGTATTTCACACTTCGTTAGAGCTGATGAAACCCAGCATCTGGTGCTTGGCTCCATGCAGCAGCTGCCACTGCCAAAACAGGAGGTTAGCGCTGAGTTTATCCTAGCACCGAAAGATGCTTGTACACTTACTGGTCATCTCCCAAGTTTCTCTCTCGTACACACTTTAGCGTTCGCCAACAGAAGAATGTGAGAAACTGAAGAACACTGTATTACCAACATTAAATACTATCAACACTATATGCGCATCAGGTTCAAGACAAGCAGTCATTCTTTAAGCAAAATGTTCACTGTATACGCAGAAATACATTTATATATGACATATCTGAATGCTATAAGTGAGGCAACACGCTGCATCCACTACACTTTGTTCATTCACATGACTTTTCTCTATAACAACAAAATATAAAAAGTGAAAGGTCAATTATTCATATCACACTTCCAGACACTCAGAGATTTTTGTATTTTTAATTAAACCTTTAGGAATAGTTCTCCAGGTTTCTTGAACGATTTTCCCAGGTTCTCATTCCCAGTGTAGTCCCTGAACCTAGCCAGCTTTAGATTTGTTTGTTTTTTGTTAAGCAACGCAGTGATCTGTGTATGAGTCATTTAAGCAAAACAAATACTTAAGTACTGAACCAGTGAAGAAACAGGAGCAGATGATTCCAGATGAGTATACTGGTGGTGTGTATACTGGTGGTGATGAGCATTTAACCATTAACTTTGAGCACAACTGGTTCTGTCTGATGGAATGTGGCAAATGCTAAGTGTGTGAAATTTAATAAAAATGGCTCAAGTGAGGCAGTACTGTTTGGCTTGTGCAACAACTTTGGTCTAAACAACCAAATGATGTATTGTGATGCACCATGAAAAAACATCTTATTTGTAGATACATCTGTATTTACTTTTTGTCACCTTAACACTCCTCCCTCAACCCTCCTATAGGACAAAGCTTGACTTGAAATCTTCCTTTGCCTGTATTTCCAGAATTCCTCCATCACCCTCGGGCATCTCATGTGTACTGAGGTTCATACAGCCTCACAGCATTTGTCTCCTCTCTGTGAGACAAACCCTCTTAAAGACAGTCCACTTGGGTAAATCCCAGCTGAGTGGTTTTCAAAAAGGACTTGAGAGGCGCAAATCCCTTCTTAGTGTATTTTCTTTCCAGCTCCGGGTGTTCGGCTGTTGTCGGCGACCATGCTGGCGTGGTGACAGCAGGCATGATAATGTGACAGCTGCCCCAAGGACCTCAGCGTGAGTGGGAGTGAATGTGAAGTATGTGGTGTAAGCCTTAAAATGACTTGTGCAAGTGTGCTTTGAAGTGTGTGCGTGCGAGTGTGCGGATCATATCAGGTGGAAGCTTAGAACAGCAATTATAATAGGTGGAGGGGGTAAGAGAGAGAGACAGAGAGAGAGAAGAAAGAGAGTATGTATTAGAGAAAGAATATGAGAGACAGAGAGAGTTTGAGCAAGAGAGATCGAGACTATGACAGTAATGAGGAAATTCCAGCAGCGTCTTGATCATGATAGGCTAGATAGTCCTCAGTCACATTAAAAGAATATTTGTAATTTAGAAAATTATCCACTTATGATTTGCACTATAAATAAAAATAAATATGAAAATCCTCAAACTACAGGCAGGCATTTAAAATGACGCCAGTTTTGGTATTTACCACACAACTTAAGTCTGTTCTCACTTAATGAAGATCTGCATGCAGGCTTTTTGGGTGACTACAGAATTCCGGTGTTAGCAACATTACCTTTGTAGCTCCGGTGCTAAATTTGTCTAAAACATCATTTATACAATCAACGTGGCTTAGCTGACCGGTTATAACTGGGGTGAGGGACCTGCACGGGGCAGGGTTAGAGATGCCCAGGCCGCCCGCCCTATTTGCTGCCCCTCCTAGAACAAAAAAATATATAAATATATTGTTAAGAGATTTCGCTGCGCAGAAAGGAAAAAAGACGTCAAAAAAAAAAATGACGTTAAAAAAAAGATGTCATCTTTGTCAGCAAAATGCCTTTTATTCGCTGTGCTGGGTGGAGCTCATTCACAAACAGCAGCAAATCAACCGCATTCCCCTGCATTGCACACCAACTGAACAGTGGCGAAGCACACATTTTTTAAAAGCACCACCTGAAACGCTTAAATGCATAAATGTCGGAAGTTATCATTTTAGGCAATACATTCATTGTTTTATTCAAAAGGTAGCAAGGCTACATTCAGTTTCTTATACAGTCAGTGTGACTGTTTTGTCGGTGGAGGAGCCCCTAAAAATTCCTGTGCACGTCCCTGACTGGGCGAAGAGGAATAATTGTTTATATTTTAATGGAACTATTAAGTCAATTAAAAATATTTCCAGTACTAAAATGATAGGCTGTGCTACTGTAAAGTACTCAAGGGCTGATGTATTTAGCCTTTTGCACCAGTTTCAGCATTCTATGTGCATTACATGCTATGGCACAACTGCATAATGTATAGCACATATGACTATATGCTGGGTGCACTGAAAATGTGCTTCTCTCCATACTGCATATGCATTTGAGGGAGGGAAGTGCAAAACGTGAAAGGAATGGGTGGAGATATTGGTGGAGAAGTGTGACTGATTACATATTCCATTTACTAGCATTTAAGCAACTCGCAGCAGCCAATTTGGACTCAATTCGTCCCCTGCCTTTTAAAACCAGGTGTAAAATTTGCTGGGACTCAAAGACATGTTGTTGGAAAACTTACTTCAACCCCGACGGCAGACACAGTGGCTAGACGGAGGCATTGAGCCTCGAACAGACAAAATAACACTTACTCATAACAGTAGAGGCTGTGCAAAGGGGGGACACAGTCTCCTATTATTACAAATGATTTCAGAAGAAATGCTGGACGAGCAGGTGTCCAGAAACCTTTGGACACATACTGTATCTACCAGATCATACAGATCAAAGAGAGAAGCAGGAGAGATAGAGAGGGAGAGGGAGAGGGAGAGGGAGAGGGAGAGAGAGAGGGAGAGAGAGAGAGAGAGAGAGAGAGAGAGAGAGAGAGAGAGAGAGAG
>JBBMFX010000037.1:24641406-24653162 GCA_037832545.1 Rhabdalestes septentrionalis | reverse complement strand
GGTGTGCCTTCAGCTGATAATCACAAAGCCTTCAATTAAACATGGTTTAACTGGATCTGACACGTTAGTCAAAATTATAGCTTAAATCCTAGGGCAGCTCGACACCAGGGGGCACTCAACCACACACCTTGAAATCTACCACTCTGCGGGGTTTGGTTCCAGCCCAAATCTACATACTTGTCCCAGTTAATCAAGGCCTTCCATAACATTGACATGAGAGTCAAGTGTGTTTGACAAGAGCTGTAATTAAACTCAGCAGGTTGTAGATAACTGAGTAGAATTTGGCAAATCTGCTCTATACCTAAACCATAAAATATCCCCTGAAAAGAAATGGAAAGGTTAAGTGCAAACCGTTAAAGAGTTGGTCCAGTTGTTTTAGCGGCTCTGTGTAGTAAAAAACGTTTGGAAAGTTGATAATTCCACAAGAAACATTAAGTGAGACCCTTTCCTTAACATTTATGGCTAATAGGACAGCGTAATGGTCCATCTGGCATTGCACCAACAGTAAAATCTATAGCCATACAGTGCTTAATAAGCGTTAAAACAAGTGGGGCTTGAGAGAGCTCGGCAATTATGGGAGTCGTTATACAAAAAGAGTGGGAAGAGGATTAAAGGTGGCGTTTTGCACTGTGACCTTTCCAATTCTTTACCTGCTTGTATTAATATTGCACCATGGGACAGGAAAACTAGCAGAACAGAGGAAACTCCGTAACCTGAAACAAGAGCCGTTCTGTTTCACATCACATTATCTAATTACTTAATTGCACATAATTGTGGGAATTAATCAAATAAGGAATATTTCAACATAGATGAGAACTTAAGACATTGGTGCTTCAGCATATGCCGTCCTATTTAAAGAAAGGGGGCGGGGAGCCTACACAAAAAGCTAGATGCAAGGACAAAAGTTGCGATGGGGGCTCCTTCAGATGCTGAGGGCTGTGGCCAGGAAGTGAGGAATGAAGCCAAGTGCTACCTACACCAAAAAGCAATTTGCCCTTGTTCAGCCATTACAGAGCCACCCAGCAATAACAGGGAGTAGGGAATTGAGTAGAAAAAGGTACAGGCAAGAAATCTGGGGATGAGGAAGATGTCTGTGGACTTTAGAAGTTGTTGAGATCCTGCAAGGTAGCATCCAGCGTAGCGTGGATCTTGATATTTTCCTCCTTGGCAGTGGCAAGCCTCTCTACAAAAGATTAAAAAAAAAAAAAAAAGAGTGGCAAGGTTAGGCTGGTGTAAGGGGGATGCTTAGCGTAATGTGTGTACATTTCACACATTGTTTTTGAGACAGGTTTATAGTATTTAAACAGAAATTTCCAATACTTAGCATGCAATGTAGACAAACATTATATAGTGCAAGATTTTGTATCGCTCGGTAGCTTAGATCACGATTTTTCATGACCTGCTAATTTATCATATTTACTTTTAAATATCCATCTTTGAATAAGCCAAACCTATCTGCCTTGTATGTAGTTACAAACCTGCAGAATCACATCAAGATGAGCTTTATAAATAAAATAAAAAAAATTAATCCCTAAAGATCACGAAAGACATCAAATCTGAAAATGTGCATCACTGCACCCTTAGAAAGGCAGCAAGAGGAAACTCCTCTCCACACATAGATGAAATGCTTGTTCCTCATGATAAATGAAATGCTCAACACATGATAAATGTACATATTTTTCTGGTTGTGTGGGCTCAATATTGAAGGCCACTCTTGTTGCAAAAATGAAAAGGGCCTTCAAACCTTGAGTTAAATAAATAAGATTATAAACTGCCTGGAAAAGTATCCTTCATGGTGCCAAGAGGGCATAAATTCAATCAACAAATTAAGTTTCAAAGTCACAACAAGATTCCACAGACATTTCTCCAACTGCCACCCCCCACCCCCGTTTTGTTGTTTCTTTCAGGAACTGAAGCACAGAACAGCCACGTCTGCTCACCCAACTTGTTCTACACCGTGTAATTATGTAATTGCCTACAGCGGATACAGTCTGCCAAAGATTCGGTCCAAGCTCGACGACTTCTCCCACCTTTCTCTAAATGCATGGACTTTAATAATCAGAATCAACAAAAACTATTGATCCAGAAGGAAATTGATTACGTTGCAACCACAATCTAAAGTAGACACCGCTCAATCGACCAGCAAGTTTTGGCGATTGCCCTGCTCAGAACCATCTGGTTCACCTCGCCAGTTAATGGTCAGGTTTAGTAAATGTGTTTGAGGAGGAGAACCACCAAACTGTGATGGGGACCGGAGTAGCCCACCCTTGACGTAATGGGTGCAAATTCTAATGACAGTCGACATTTAAATACGATTTTTACTTAGTACAGTCTAACAGGCCAATTAAAGCATGACCAACTGTGCATTTAGCTCAAGCATCTGTTCTTAGAAAACAGTCCAGTCTTAGCTTCAAACTCCACAGCTGGTAAACAATATTGTCTGGGAGATCATTTGGTCTAGGTTAGTATTTTCTTACATTTTCATTCATGAACAGTGAAACGTGTTAGAGCACATGGACAAATTCCCCATCACCTCACAAAGAACTTACTATCCAGGAGCATTTCACACTCTGCTTATTTTACCAGAGTATCTGTCCAATAGATCAGAAGTCTGGGCCACGGACCGGTATCGGTCCATGAGTGATTTGGTACCAGGCCGCACAGAAAGATGGAATACAAATATTTAATTTATTATCAGAATCTGAAAGAAAAAAAACTCAATCATCTGATATGGTCTATTAAAAATTTAGCCCCAAATCTAGACAAAAATTTGCAATCTACACCAGTCTAAAAATATTGATTTACATGAAATTAATCCATGGCACAAAAAAAGTTGGGGGCTGCTGCAATAGATCAATAACTTGAGCCATCATATTTATTACAAGGAACTGGAAATACTATTGTCTGTCCAAATTCATATTGTTCCCCAAGTTTCTAATTTCATACAATTATGCAGGAAATGATTATTCCAGTCTTGGTGCAATTTTTTGTCCTCTTACAATCCTTCTAGTGGCAAAATCACCTTGGCACTTTTCATATACCACTTCTAAGGAAACTGAAATATACAAACAGATAAACAGTTTGTAGTAATAACTGCACATTAACCAACACTACCTCTGACTTCTTATACCTAGAAATGATGCAAAAGGGTCATTTATCATTCTTCACTACCTAGAGGCTGGTTTGGTTACTGAAACTTAAAAAAAAAAAACATATATAAATAATCAACCAGGCCATGCTGTGTTTTACTGGCTGCCAGAGGGTATTTTTAATAAGCGCCCGATTCAAAAAGGCATTTTGCCATGAAAAACTCCAATCTAGACAGGACAGGACTGGCTAAAATTGCCATATACACAAATTCTTAAATATGGTTCAGGCTTTTTGTTTTTATATACATATACATATAAATAAAAGGGTCACGCCTGCAGCTTCATTCTCACATGTGGTTGCTATTTTGCAACTGTAAGCAAGTTAAGATGCAAAATTCTACATTGTCACACTACAAACTTCTACCATTAAAAAATTATACATTACGATTAGCCAGTGATCAGTGCTACTGATAGAACTGTCAAACAACCATGGGGATAACAAGGACCCCCAAGATCCAGACATATATATATATATAAAAAGCATATATAAAAACCTCCAAAGATATACAATGTCAATTTCCTTTTCTTAATTAGAAAGAGATGTGGTGCATGAAGCAGTACATGACCAAGGGGGGTGGGGGTGCAGATAAGTGGAACAATTACAAGATAGTGACCCAGAATCTTACAAACTATTTCTGTGTCAGGGAGAACGAGGGAGGGAGGACACAGAGGACACAGCATTATAGGGAGGAAGAAAGGGGGCGGGAAGACAGAGCCAGAAATGTAGAGAATCACAAAATTGAATGAAGGAAGATAAAGAAGAAAACGCGATGGCAAATAGAAAACTGGCTAAAAGTAAGGTGATGCATGATAAAATCAGTGATGGGAACAAACATGTCTAGGCATTCCTCATATTCTTCAGGGAGACAAATATGATGGAAGAGCTAAACACCACAAGAAAGGGAAATCAATACAGAGAAAGAAATAAAATAAAGAAATAAAATACTGAACTTAAAAAGGATACTTCTCTACCCAACAGGAAAAAACTAATAAATACAATTTAATAAGTTAATATTAACTACCAACTTTCAACAGGGAAGGGAATTTTAAACTAGTCGAAGATTGGTAAAAGACCTAACGTCTGTTGATCAACAACCAGGGCTCTTCTAAACTGAGAAAGTAAATGAATATAGGCTTGAAACACTTGTAACGCATGTTACAAGTAGTCCTGGACTATATTTCTCTTTCAAATCTCCATGTATAATATAGTCTTGTCCAGGGCTAGGCTTAAACGCTATTTGGGACTCCACCCCTTGAAGTGCAAAAGTCATTTCCAACATGATCCGGACACTGCATTAAGGCCATTTGGGCTGGGAAGTACCCATTAAATGTACTGCTATTCACAATGCAATTTATGACCATGCATCTATATAGCAGCTCTGCCAAGTGAATAATGCAGTTGTCAGTTCTTACTAGTAAGCCATTTCCCATCAGCGAACATCAACAGCAGCTTGCAGTATAATCGGAATTGTAAGTTAATCTAAAGCACCAACAGAGCTATTCTGAAGCTAGGATACGATTGCCATGACATGTCTTATGAAAGCAAATGGCTTAAGAGGATGCAACAAAGCAAGTGGGAGAAACGGTTTCCTTCTGATGATTTTGAGTCATTAATGCTGGTGGTGATTTGCACATGGTATGTCTTAAGTTGCTTGGCTGCAGTTATTGTGCAATGTATTGCTCAATTTTGTCACATCACTCACTGCTGACCATCAAACCCATGCAAGCAAATCCTCTCACACCATACTGCCAATTCTGTGAGCCATCCGGAGTTAAGTGCATGCAAGCAATCACAAAGCACCATAGAGTGTAAACCATGGAAACGCAGGACTGTAACGTAACCAAGCTGCTTTGAATGTGTAGGTGGGCACCTACTACAATCTATTTTCAGCTGTTCAGCTAAAGAACAGCTTAGCTGTTTCTACCCTGCATTGCTCACAGTTCTATATACAAGAACCAAAATGAAACGCTGAAAAAGAGAAGTTGGTCAGAAGTATAACGTTTGGTGTGAACTATTACATAAGGCAGCTCCTTCCTTTCATACTAGACAGAGAAATGTTAACCAAATCTAGGAAATGAGCCTAGACTGACATTGCAAACCTCCAACTCACAGGCCTTGGCTTGTTTGTTGGTATTATGCTGTTGTCATGGTGACTAAAGAGAGAAGTTCTAGATAATACAAGGCTACTAGAAACATGTCTTCTCTCCCTTCGCTCAATGCGGGATTTTAACAAAAACTCTAAACAATGTTTTGTGGTAAAACTTGCTAAGTTTCTAACTTTTGGCATTTGAGATTCAAACAGGAAAGACGTTCTCTAGTCTAAAGAGCATATGTAATCTGAATTTCTCCCCACTGCCAACATGATAAATCTAAAAGCCCTTTATAAATAAAGCCCATTTAAGTGCTCCATCCAACATCAGGTCCAACAGCAAGCTACACCTTTGTACATTACAACGAAACTCAATTCACACTGGACACCAAATCTGTAGCTCTTTCTCAAACCCCATACTGCACACCTTTAGTCATCAGCAGATACATTTAGAAGTCTCATTAGGAAAAGGCTAAAAAACAAAACAAAAACAAAACACGCATGCAGTTCACTCCACTGCACACAAATCACTCATTTCACACCAAGAAGTATTTACATGGAGGTCAAGTCATTAAGGCCATCGTCCAATTCTTCACTAATCACCTGGAAGTTCAGCTTCTGTTTATACAGCTCATCTGTGGGTGTATACAGGACGGTCAACACACATCTGTGGACTCTGAATGAGTATGTGAGAGGGGCAGCTAATGCTAAATGTTCAGGACTCATGAGCAGCCTACCTTCCAAATCATCCACAGCCTTTTCAAGCTTGGTCACAGATCTCTCAGCAAACTCAGCACGGGTCTCAGCCTGCCGAAAGAATAAAACAGCCACAACACAGCAAGTTTATCAATTGTACATCTACAGGGTGATGTATTTCTTTACATAACGGCCAGTCTAAGCTGGATAGACATTTTGAAGAAAAAAATTAAACACGCACTCCGATTATTCATAACATTAAAATCATCTAGCTAATAATATGCAGATACCCTTTAAAAAAAAAAAACTTTGTTCTGATTGGGCAAGATCTGAGTGTGTGCTGTGGAATCTGGCACCAATATTTTAGCAGCAGATCCTTCAATCCTTTGATTTGTTGTAAGACGGCAATGACATCATGAATGAGACTAGTTTGTTCATGCTTGATAAAAAGTGACCCGGGTAATTTGTCACCTTCAGGTCAAGTCACCTCCAACTTTTATTCCTCTTACTGTTCCCAAACAGTGCAATACAGCAGGGCTCAGGGGCATCAAATAATTATCTTGCATGTAGGAGTGAACTTGGTCTGCAGCAATGCCTAGATAGATGGTATGTATCCAAAGAAATAAAATCCAGTATCCAAGGTTTCATAGTAGAATATTGCCCAGAGAATCCCACTGCCTCCCCATGCTTGTCTTGTTCCCATAATGTATGTTTGTGCTCTCCCTTTCCAAGGAAAGTAATGTGCACACAATAGTCAACATGGCGTAAGAGATGATTCATCAGATGTGGCCAAAATCTTCTGGCCAACTCCGTGGTCAAATACTGATGGACAAATTCACTGTAGGCGCATTCAGCAGTAGAGACCTACTGTTGAACAGTTGACAAGCCAACACAACTGGGCCCTCTTCAGAGACCCTGATGCATACATGCGACATGTATATTTTAATATGTCCGACCACTTGATGGGCAGTTATTAGGCAATTGGGTTGCTCAGTTTTTTTAATGATGATTTGTGTAGTATCAAAGTAATTATAAAATTCCAAATCCTTGACTCAAATGTACCCAATCTTGGGTTTGACACCAAAATCTGTATTTTAGATGCAGATAAACTTGTAAATTCTAGATTTCCAACAATGCCTATATTATATTTATGGCATTTAGCAGACTGCATAATTCTCTTGGAAAGATAGGTTTAAAATTCCAGTGAATAATTACACCCCACCTCCTTGAGCTTGTCCGTCAGGATCTTGATCTCCTCCTCGTACTTATCCTCTTTCTGGCAGTACTACAAAAAGTGGGGGAGCAGAGACAGCCAATCAGAGAACCAGGCACTTCACACATTGTCCATTTTTAGATTATATAAATTTTTCTTTTGATGCCTTGCAGCTTGTGAAAGCATATGCTGACATGGATACAAGTTATTTCTTTTAAAAGAACCTAGATACGGAGATGTCATTTAAAAATACATTTGCCTAAATTATCGTCTCAAGGCGTGGTCACCCCAATTAAACAAAAAATTCCATTGGATGCTGCTGGTCACCAGTGATCCTCTTCATATTCATAGCCTTAATCTCCAACCTACCTTTTTAATCACAAACAGAAGCCCACATTTTTCTACCCCACATCTCTGTACCACTGCAAAATTACCTGTACTAAGAACATACCTGTTCTGCTTTTCTCTGCATCTTAGGGGGTAGAAAATAAGTCAGAGAGAAATGAAACTAAGCTATTAATAAGTGTGGGCTCCTTTTAACCCCTGGAGGCTTGCTGAAGTACAAAACTGTCCATAGCCTGAGCTGAATCAGCCAGTGTGTATTCGCTCTAGCAAGCTTCAGAAACGCCTGTGAAGACCCAGTTATCTAGCACACTTCTTCCATGAAAACTTAGAGCTGCCCTCACAGCAGGCACGCGCATGGCTGCCTTGCATCACTGTTAGTGATGTCAATGGCCAGAGCTGAAACAAGCCCTTTCTCTGGGCATGCTGGCAGCATCTCTGAAAACAGTAGCATCATGCAAACGTGAGGAAAGCTGCACAGACGGAGTAGAACTGGGCCCCTGTCCTTCAAACAAGGTGTCTAAACAACAAGCTTGTGCTTACTTCTAAGCTAAGCACATTTAAATGATAAACAGTGAGGAACAAGTCATCCATATAGCTTTTCTCTAGCTATTTCTGCCTCTAGTGGCTTTAAACACTTCCAACTAAGTCACTGTACCTCACAAGAAACTGCAACATAACCCTTAAAAAAAAGAAACAAAATAAAACACAATGAAGACTCCGCCTGCATGTGTAAAACTAAAGCTCTAATGCAAATCTAAATGCATGGATGGTTCCAGTCTAACCGTATAGCATAGTATGCAAAAGAATGTGCCAGAGTCAGGAATAAAACAGGTTCTGATGCATGCTTAAAAAGATGTGTACAAAAAAGCTAAGAATGTGCTAAAGGCTATGCAACAGTCCAATAAATTATTACAATGGAAACTTTGAAGCCTTGTCTTTTCACAGAAAAAAATTAACTGATACATTCCCCTTGCAAGCTTAACACATTTGTACCACTACATTCCCCTGATACTGTCTGCAGTGTGTTTAAAAAAAACCAAAAAAACAACTTTGTTTCTACGACAACTTAACTGGCCACTAAATGTGCTCAGCAGACACACAATGAAAATACTGTGGCATCATTTGACAACCGCTTACCAAGATGATAAAGTCAGTACATGTAAATATGGAAAAGTATAACCAAAAACTAATTTCCTAAAATAAGAAATGGGGAAAGAAGAGTAGTCAATAGGACTACAAACTCGGGGTCTTTTGCACCAAGGGTGAGTTTTATGTGGGCTTAATTGAAAGAACTGTAAATGAGCAAAAAAGGAGTTTTTCAAATAATGCGACTACACTAGGGTGGCCTAATGCTACAGGGATCAGGCACTGGTGGTCTTCTGATAAAACCCTGTAGTCACTTGTAAACCACTGATAAGCAGTGTTGGCCTCTACAACTAGTCTAGAATAAGTTTCCCAAAAGCATTGTAGCACAAATTCAATAATAACATGGAAATACAATATGAACATCTCCAATCAAAATATCTTTAATACTACAGTGTTTTGAAGAATTTCCACAGGCATGCAGAACAAGTACACCCATCCCACCCACTCTCCCTTCTTCCTACCTTCTCCGACTGGGCTTCCAAGGACTTTAAGTTATTGGTGACATTTTTCAGCTCCTCCTCCAATTCCGCACATTTGCTGCAGTTTTTACATTTTTGCGTTTAGGTGTTTGACACAGGAAAGAGAAATGGGGTTGAGAAAGAGGCAACATAAGGGGTTGGGGGAGGGGGTTGAGAACAGAACAGTGAAGAGGGAGAGGTAAAAATGTTTGAGAATGACAGATGGATAAAAAGAAATATGGGGAGGGAGTATAGAGAAGGAGGGGATAAAAAAAGACAAATTTACAAAACAATTGATAGAAAGACATGAAAGAAACCACTGTGGACTGCTAGTGCATGATCTGGGTGGAATTAATAATTACTCAAAAAACAAAAAGATGAATATCCAACCTAGGACAAGAAAAACAATTGATTCAAGAGGGAACCACTATAGGGTGGTAACAGGAAACTGGTAACTGGGATTTGACGCAAGCAACTTATAATGGAAAAGATGGAGCCAAAGCAACTGATCTGGAGTGAAGATGAGACCAATTTCATGCAGTGAGGACATTAGAAGTGTGTCTGAACATTCTGAGGTGCAGGTAATCTCATGCACGTAGCACACAGATCATTCACATAGCCGAAGGGCGGACGAAAAGAAAAAAGGAAACACAGATGTGTGAGAGCAGGGATAAGTGGGAGGACGAGTGCAAAGTGAGCAGCCAGGTAAATCAAGAGCGGGAGGATGACTTCCCAAACACCTGCCTGAAACTTATATGTTTTGACGGGGCCCTATTGAGCTCACATTTGGGGCACCTTTCAGATCTACTTAAAACCACAGTTCAATGCCATTCAGTGAAGTACTGACGCCACCTTTCGGGATGGACATTGGCATATGCAGCCCGGGCCTATAAGAGGAACCCACTGGGTAACAGAACTGGGCCAGTACCTGGTCTTCAGCCGCCTGTAGACTCTTCAGCGATTGGTCGTAATTCCTCAGCAGCTCCTCCAAATGCCGTTTATTGCTGTTTTGTGGAGGGAGGTGGAAAGGATGGGGCAGTCACATGACCCAAAGCACATGCAGGGTGGGTGGTGTGGGTAGGGGTGTAGGTGTTTCAGAACATGAACACGTACCAGCCAAACAGATGGGAAAAGGAGGAAGCAAAGGCACCTTAGTCATGATTTGGCATTCCCACTTTTATGATGTCTTGAAGAACTCCAAGTTAGGAGATTTAAAAAATAAATAAACAATTTAAAAAAAACAACTTGCAAACAGTTAGTTGCTTTAATAAGGTGCCATTAATATGATGGATCGATTTAGCTTTAAAGGAGGAAAAGCTCAGAACAAAGCACAAATATTTTAAAGAGAGGCACATAAAGGTGGGGTTGCTTCTGATGTCTGCTGCAATCAACATGCAATTAGGGCAAACAGCCCAGGTCTAAAAGCACTACAAGACAGAACAGCTTTGCTGGGGTACCAAATTGCTCTAGCAAGGAGTGTTAAGTGATGGCTGTGATGCAAATGTTAAATAAAGATCTAATGGCATAGTTCAGTGCACTGTGCCTCAACAAAGATGTCTGAAAATAGTGTTGCAAACTTTCCATAAAACAGCGATGGGTAAAAATTCTATAAAAGTCTAGCCGTGCCTGATTTAGGGTGTTGGTCACTTAAAACTACTGGGGTGTGTATAATGACTGAGAGTCTGACTCACGCTTCCGCATGTTCTGCTCTATCTTCTGCACGTTCCAGCTCACCCTCAATGATGACAAGCTTACGAGCCACCTGCAGACACGCACAGTTACAGAAAGAAGTGGGGGAGGACGTTTGGCTCAAGGCAGTACGAAGCTGGTGAAAAGCTCACCTCCTCATACTTGCGGTCGGCCTCCTCAGCGATGTGCTTGGCCTCTTTTAGTTGGACCTCCTGCAGCTCCATCTTCTCCTCATCTTTTAGGGCCCTGTTCTCAATCACCTTCATGCCCCTGGACATACACACAAATCAAAACATCCAGACCTGCTCCTGCATCCAAGCCAGTAAGGCTAATGTGTTCCCTTAAACTACCCTATACCAAATTTGGTCACAAAGTCAGGGGGTGTCAAACTCAAGCCCTGAGGGGCCGTGATCCAGCACATTTGAATGATTTCCCTGCTCAGAAACTCCTGGTTCACCTTGCCAGTTAATTGTCAGATTTACTGCATGTGTTCAAGGAGGACCACAATCAAACTGTGCTGGACACTTGTTCTCCAGGACCGGCGCTTGACATCCCTGCTTTAAACAGACAGAATACCGACTTTGAGCTTCAGCACAAAATTAAATAAGATTCGGACAGTATAAAGGTCTTGGTTGATCTACCATATTTAGGACAAGTAAGTAGATCATTATTTTTGGCACAAGAATGCTTAGAATACTAAATTTGAGACAAAAACCTAGTGTTAAAATCAGTTCATTGGTCAAGACGACTGCATAGTTTACATTTCTTGAAGCAAGAATAGCCATGTTTAGGGCTGTAGCTATCGAATAGTTTAGCAATCGAGTATTCTACTGAAAATTCCATCGATTAATCGAGTAATCGGGTAAAACATATTTCAGCTTACTTAAAGAGCCATCTTAAATATTTAAGAGAAAATCAGACAGGTCTCTTAAAATGAACAACTAATTGATTTCTGCTTGGGTAAAAATTT
>JBBMFX010000037.1:24589924-24613037 GCA_037832545.1 Rhabdalestes septentrionalis | reverse complement strand
ACACACACACACACACACACACACACACACACACACACACACACACACACACACACACACACACACACACGTTTTCACTCAGCCATCGCAGGTCCTGTATGTGTTTACGTCTGCGTTTCTGAGATCTCCTTTGTTCCCATTATGGTCATTAACTTTTCTTGGTTACTCAGTCCGTCGATCCCCTGCCTCTTGTTTATGCCACTTTTAGACTCTTGTACGAGTAGTCTTGCAGTAATGAGCGAAACGGGGCCTCATGAAACAGAGGAATTTGAAGAAACTCTAAAAAGATTCAACACTCGTCTCTCTCTAGCGTCATCTACAGAACATCCAATGTTCCAGAGATCCTGACTGGCTGACACATCACTCTTATGTGAACCTGTTATATTATCATTTTATTTATTACCACATCCCACTGCAAGTCACTGTATCTCATATCAGAGAACCCCGCTCTGAAAGTGGAATGTTTTTTAACACAACCTGGGCTCCGTCTGGAACGTGGGATCAGATGACTTACTCAGTTTGTGAATCACAGGCTAAAGCACCAGGTCACTGCAATTAACTTCATTATGCATCACTACAATTTTGCCACATTTTTTGTTCAAATTACAAGTTGTCAATTTTCTTTGTAAACAAACATTTCAAAATATTTGCTGAATTTAACTTTGTGAGGTGAAAAAGTGAAACAAAGTGTGCAAAATGTCAAATTTTATGTTTTTTGTTTTCACATTTTATGTTTTTGTTTTTCAAAAAGCAGCTTGGCATTAACGTGTGCATTATTTGAACAGAATGTGTACAATTTTAACATTAAAAAATATCAACAAAACATGCAACTTTACCAGGGACACCAACATTTTGCAGATGACTGTAAACCTCCAGTCCATTCCATTCACTGAATCTAACACGCTGTAGTCAAACTTACATTCTCTACAGCAAAAATCATGCGAGATTAAAGTAAAATCTAAACTCTAAAGACCACAGTGTGCAGTGTGTTTAAACGTTGTTATTTAATTCATGTTCAGGTCTCAAACTGTCCAATCAGCACCAACAGTTACAAAATCTCCTCACAGCCTCATTAAAAATCAAGTGCACTTCTGAGGGCTTCCTAGGATTAGCATGACAAAGACGCGGACCCTTTCTTTGCTAAATATGGTCATGACGACAAAGCAGAAATGATGCGTTTCAGAAAAATGTAATGGCAAAACAAAAAATGATGTGACAAAGGGCAGACGCAGCAGATCGGGGGCGGCTGGTGAGGTCACTTCCTGAAGAATCGACTCCGTGATAAGTCAGAAGGGAGCTATTTTTATTTTGCACAAAAGGTTCAGAGCAAAGAAAGGATGCTAACTTGTGTCAGAAGTGTGCTAATTTGTTTGAGGGTGTTTTGTAGGAGCTGGGGGCGCCCTTTTCTGCACAGGGAAGCCTTTGTTCCCATTAACAGCAGCTCGAACCCTCACACACAGAAAGGAAGCGCATGCAGACACTCTGAAACGCCACATACTTCACAATTACGGCCTCCTTGAGGTTCTGCCCAAGTTCTTGAAGCCTATGCGAGTTAAACACAGCCATTCAAACTTTATGTATGCATGAGGTTATTCCAAATGCTCAGAATTTCCACCGCCATCTCATTAAAGGCAACACCCATCTCAGAATAAACTCACATATGCAACATGGTGCAATACCGAGACTCTGCCTTTCTGAACACAAGATTTCACTGTTAAAATTTCTCTGAAGCTCATAATGTCTAACACAGTGGGCCCCATTCATGCACACGTTCTGTCCTCCAGTCTAGGTTTAATTTTTACACACACACACACACACACACACACACACACACACACACACACACACACACACACACACACACACACACACACAAAGTCCCTCCAACGCTAAACAAACAGGGCTTGCCCTGAGTAACTAAATCAACATGGCTGAAACAATCCCATTCTCTATTCATGTGCTTGGGAAGAGACATGGAAAACTCTTGAGCCTTTAATGTGACAAGCCATTTTTGCTGCTCTGTTTAAACAACCAGAGACAAATTTGATGTGCAAACTCAGCACACAAGCTATTAGACCCAAGCAACCAGGTACAAGAAAGTCTTGCTCTATAAAAGTTGAATATGAAGAAATGTGAGGTGCCTCGATTCTTTTGCACAGAGTTTTGTAGCTGAAATGTCCCAACAATTATGTTTTATGTCAATATGAAGTTGCATTTTTCCAACATTTGTAGGCCACTATGCAACTAGGCAAGATTATTGAGCCACCCTTAAATTCTGCTTCCCATTTTGCTTCCAAAACTTTCTTGCATTTTTACTTTCAGAGACTCTCATTTTCAGTCTGGTCCCTGAACCTGACCACTTTCAGAATAGTTTTGTTTGTTAAGCCAGACAGTGACCTACATACAATTCATTTAAGCCTAAGAAATCGCATTTAACTTAAGGCCTTATGGCACATTTAGTTTAACCAGAAACAGATGATTTGGTTGTGATCAGGCTGTGATCAGTATACTGGTGGTGCTGAATGCTGAGAGGTTGGAACTCCTTTTTCTGGGCTCCTTGTGTCTTTAGGTACTTTGTATTTGCTCCCATTTCTTTCATTTAATCTACTCACTAAAACCTTTGTTCCCATTTCACTTTATCTACTCAAAGTACCAAAGATAAGACAGTCTGACAGGCATAAATAGTATTTTTGCACCAACAAGTTGATTCCTGTTAAAATATACCACAAACATTTCTTTAAAAGCACATTACATTTTCCATTAAAGAAGTACATGAGGTTTAGGATGCAAGACTAGTTATCAAGAGCTATAAAAACTTAACAGGCAGTCATTTCAGACAATATGCAGGCAAAGCGTTTATTAAGGGTATTCATCTTGGATCTGACACCTCTGTATTTATGCCACAAAATCTGATATCAGACCAGCACTTCAACTCATGAGGCAATTTGCGAAAACAGACGTGGTTTTCCAGAAAGGATGCCCACGGTTAGACCGTGAATGTGTATATTTATATAGCTCATGGTAAGTCATGTTGCTTCCAATACCACAGCCACGATCTTGTGACATTTGTTTTTGAATAAAAAAAACAAAAAACAAAATAGCATTTCCAACGACTGCTATAAAGCATGAGACTATTTAGAAATACTTTATCTACGTCTTTATAATGTTTTTTAGTGAATGACGGCTCTGCTGTAATCTGTATGTTGGTATAATTTAAAGTGTTAGGATTAGATCATGGAGAGCCAAAGGCCCGTCCTGCATAATCTGAGGAGTAATCAGTGTCTGGGAGATAATCCCGGACACACTGACACAGCACTGCAGTGCCTCGCTGCTCTTTAGGACCACAACCTGCAGTCGGTGCTTGTTTTATGCTGTCTGATTGTCTAAAAGGTGCATGATGAGGAATCATATGTTAGAAACTAAGGTGCTATGGAACTGTGTAGCAGAACTGCAGTACTTTGGTATGTGATGGGACATTCTTAAATGTCAGATCCAAGCATGCTTGAATAATTACTATGGCCCTTTCTAGCAATGGTAAAGGTGACTTAATGAAAACTTTTAAATAAAAACCCTCTTAAGTGTGTAAGTTTGAATGAGAATACGTCAGAAATAATAAAGGAATTTTTTTTTCTTTATTGTCATTTTTCATAAGAACATGCTCGGTTAATTAGAAGACAATAAAGGAAGGAATCAAATCCAGTCCAGTAACACGTTTTGCCTGATTCACACTCTGAGATATCATGTGGTTAGTGTTGAGATCCTCCCTGAGAGGGGTGGGGGGATGGGAATGTGTTTGTAAGTAGTTTCAGCATCAGTTAAAAACAGCTTACTTAAAGAGTACTTGTTTTTAAAGAAAAAATATTGGTTTTGATACTGGAGAAGAAGTGATGCCATTTCTATGATGGCCTTACAACACGTCTTAGACTGAAAATAGACAAGGTAAACTTCCACACCTGCTGAGTTCTCCACTTTCAAAATTTATATAATTATAATAAAATCACCATCTTCATCACAATTTGCAGTTATATGGCGCTTTTCTCAAGCTCAAGGTCGCTCTAAAGCTTACTCGGTTTCCGTTTTTCCACCAAAATCTTGTTCAGATGCTTTTTTCTCCATTGTGATGTGCTGAGTGAAATAAACTGAAACAGCCTAATGGACAAATAATGTTCAGCGTGTGCAAAAATATAATACACAATAAACAAAATGCACACCCTCATAGCCTACATATGCAAACCATTAATTCATAACTCAAAATCAGGAGAATATTTGAGAACTGCAGTGAACTTTTCAGTTTCAGCTCTAATTGTAGGATCTGAAAACCAACATGTTTTAATAAGGGCTGTTAAGAATGGGGAACACTGTCTCCACAGCCTTGTCAGACCTCACAGACACGCTGTCCCATAGGGAGCAATTCACAGCCATTAACTCCAGCACATCCTACTGACCTACAAAAGCCAATGTCAATATCGCTTTCAAAATGAATCAATCAGTAAAAGACTCTTACTTTTGCTGAAGGCTTTATCAAACAGCCAGATGATTAGATGATGGGATTGTTTCTGTTATTTATTGACATTGTTTCTGTTTTAGTTTTGGGTTTGGTACATGTGTGTGTGTATGTGTGTGTGTGTGTGCCAGTCTCCACAATAGGGCTGGAGGATATTGGTGGAACAGACAGCTTGTTAATCTCTCACACTCGTCTCTCTATCCCCAGATGCACTAATTCCAGATTACAGTTAGAGTCTGGGGCCGAACGAGGAGGGGCAGCAGCTGTGAACTCTGCAGAAAAGGGACTGCTGAGACGCTCTAAACAAAAAGACCCACATGCTGCATTAAAGCTGGGGACTTTACCATAAAGCCATGCATAATCGCTCTTTTATCAACACATGCTGGCTCAATGGAACCCTACAGTATTTACCATCATCATGTGTCGACTAGCAATAAGGACCTCCTTCTCCATTCAATGTATGCAGCCGTAAGCTGTGTATTGGACACGCTACACTGTAAAGGACAAATGAAAGGTTAATGTGCCCAAAGAGGGGTTTAGGTATGAAAGACAGAATGCACAATAAAAGAACAAGGGGTTGCAATTTCTATACAGACACTGACTTGCACATCATTAGGTTGCAAAATATATTGTCAGCTAATCATTATCGCAATATCAGTCATGCAAATACGCAAATGAGCCTCTGACCAAATCACAGCATTTCTGACAGGGAGACCAGTCATTGCTCCAGGTGAGTTACTGGGTGTTCTGAGGAATTTAGGTCTTTGAATTTTTAAGCATTAAAAATTTATGCATTAATGTGTGGGGCTAAACTGCTGTAGCTCAAATAAGGACACAGTTAAATATGTTGGTTTTTAAATATGCTCATTTAAAATTGCCCTATTTTCCATTTATGGTTTGTAGGGATGAGGAGGATTACACATTATTTGATACAAAATTTATGGGGTTTTAAGTCCAGAAGATTGATGATATGTGTCTTGTAATATCTTGAAAGGCATCACAATCCCAATATGGAGAACTAAAATTCCAATGCTGATATTTTGTCCATATAGCTCTAGTTAAAAGGATTCATATAAATGCATTTCATAAGCCACCACTAAAACGGTAATTTTCTGTCTGAGGTTATGTTTTTAAGTTACATATTGAATGCAGAGCAATTAAGGGCTGCACAAGGTATCATATGAAAACTGTTCCAGTGAAATTGTCTTTTGCAGTGCTGATATTAAACTGAATACTGTGAGCAATTTAGTAGATTGGAAGGTGTCGCAGAGACTATATGTGACCCATCTTTCTCTCTTTGGGTCAATAGGCTGGCTCTCCCTCTCACCAATCACAGTGTAGGTCTGTTAACTGATGTGACAAAATTAGTATTGTCTACTTGTGAACTTATCATCAATGGTGTGTTGGACTTGAATGTGGGAACTAGGGGGGTGCAAAGCTGCCGGTATTTGTTTCTGTATTTGTATCTGTTTAAAGGGAAAATTATCCGTATTTGTATTTGAGTAAAGTCTGTATACAAATATTTGCCCGAATACCGTATTCGGGTTCGGCCCCACCCCTGCTTGGAAAATCACTGGCCTGAATCAGGATCTGGGAGCAAAAATGTTGAGAATTTCAGTAAATTAAGAATGATAAACAGCTTTTTGCTACATTAACAGCACAATTATCTTTAAAGAACTGCCAAATGGTAAAAGTATGGCTTAATCTTTCCATCAAACCATTTCCCCATCATCACTCTCTCCATCCCACTTGATCCACATCTCAATCCCAATCCTTGGCTAACCTCCAGTGTCATCATCAATGATAATGTATGCACGACCCCCCCCTCAAACCCTCCATGGTCCTATACCTCCTTCCAAATTAATTACACCCTCAGTGCAGAATCGATAGCCCGGCTCTAGGCTACGGCTACCGTTCCAAGTGCTCTTGCTCCAATTCCTCTGGACCATCAGGATGTGTAGATGCACTCTTTCGGCCCCTCTGGCAACAGACATGTACAACTACTGCGTTTACTGAGGGCTGGACTGTTTTTTTCACTTAAAACCAGCACATGTCAGGGTGACCAGGGCACGATGTAATGCGGGAGACTTATTTAAAGCCAAATACACCACAAGGTTAACCATTACTTGCAGAACATTTATAATAATTATTTCCATTAGAATCAGAATCAAATCAGAATCAGAAGACTTTATTGATCTGGGGAGTGAACTGCTTCATTAGTTCACTGAAAACAGGAGAACAGAATGTGTGGATTCTAAAATTAACAGGAACAGGTGAGGTTTCATTAGGACATTAATTTGATATAAATGTAGTGTTGTCTTGTTCTGCAGAGTGAAAAATAACCTCCATCACTTCCTTAATAATAATAATAACAATAATAATAAGTTACATTCATATAGCGCCAATCACAAACCCAAGGTCGCTTTACATAGCGCTTCTTTGCATTGAAACAAATGGGGAAAAGGTCAGATACATCTGGTGGCACAATGTAAATTAATGTAATACATTCAAGATTCATTATTTGTCACGGTTTATGCATATGTGCTGAGTTAGCATGCACCATATATATAGTTAATCAAGTACAATGTCTAGTGAAACGTGCCTATGATAGCATCTAACATTTATTTGAATCTATTTAATGAGTGTAGCAAGACATTCACGACTGAGAAACTGACGGGTCATTTCGTAGAGCTGCTCCTCTGCATGGGGTGTAATTATAGGTCGGAAAATCACTTGGGATTTTGGCTGTTGGTGCATGTTAGTGTCATTTAGCTTGTCATGACTGGAACAGCATTAGACAGCATGACGCACTGCACTTGACAGAAATGTCACAGCATTTATGGTTTATGCCACAACACATTTAATGCATATTTAACACTGCATTGACCGTTATGAGGTGCTGTGCATCATGCTAGCATGTCTTTAATGAACTGTAATTTGCTGCTGCTACTCATTTAAAAGGAAAATCCACAGTGGCGGTGAATGGAAGCAGACTCCTGAGAAGTGAAATGCCTCTACAAGCTCCCTCAAAGTAGCTAAAGCATTGTAGATAACAATTTTAATTCATTTAAAGCACAAAAATAATTCAGTAATTCAACCTCAGCATAACCTGAGCCAAGACCAGACGTCTGAGACATGGACTGATGACTGAAAAAGACAAAACCCTGAAATATTGAAGGAAACTAATATGCAATATATTATTTGACTAATTAATTTTAATATTTAATTTTGACTGACTGCACTGAAGATATGAAAGGCTGGCCTATTGACAGTAATTGAAAGAGCTGGTATTAATATCCAGCACCCACATTACCCGCATTGCTGTATGCAGAGGAGAGTGGAGGTGGTGCATTCGTTTTCCTGCAAGGTCAGCTAGGACAGGTACGGCTGATATCAGCACAGTCACAAGGACACAAGAGCTGTACTTTCTAGCAGCCGGTTGGGAGATATGTTTCCACCTCCACGTCCACAGGGTATTTTACAACAGTGTATAACTTTGATCAAATATTACATTTCAGATTTTTCTGGTCTTTGTGTCTGTGCAGATGTTGCATCAGCAATTTCCTCTAGGATCAATATAGTCTCCTGATTCAGAGTTCATCTCACTTTCCACACCTTTTCTTCTCTGTACTCCAACAGCTTTTTATATCGATTAATTCCGCAAAGCACTTATCCATTGAAAACTTAATTATAGCAAAAAAACAAAAAACAAAACTCTCTCCATCAAACTAGTGTGTAGATTTTGAAAAGATGGTGATTTGCTGCAATTTAATCGGATTCTGATTCAAAACCTCTGCAGCCTCAAAAAGTAAAGGTGCCGAATGAGCTCCTGTTGTGATGCTTTTCAGTAAAGAACCTCCCAGGAAAGGTTTTCAATCCTAAAACCTCCTAAAACCACAGGACCATGCCAAGCACTCCTCAAGGACCTTAATTCTCAAGGAGTGGGAATGTGTAGCAAATTCATTTAAAAATATAAATAAAGCATGTATAAAATTAGTCAGAGAATTTGATTTTGGACCAAAAAAAGCAGAAATGCTGATTCTAGCAATTCAAACTGACAAGGCTGAATCCCAACCTTCACCTTGAAGCGTTTTTACACGCTTCTACATCTCTCTCTCTCTTTGTTTGTCCTTTCTCTCCCTCTTTCTCGCTCTCCCTCTATCCCCCAGCTGTTCTCTTGGCCTGGTGGAGAGGCTGCTCGGCTCTCCCCGCACACACTGACACTATTGTCTGGGCGGTACAGGAGGGTGGGGGTGGTGCTGGAAGTCAGCAGCTGATTGATTTTGGAGGGGGGGCTGAAGGGGGAGTGGGGGATGGGAAAGAGGAGAGCGCAGGGCTGCAGGAGACATCCCTGCAGTTAGCTCTCCTGCTTACACATCTCTCCATCTGCTGCTATTTCTCTTTGGATTTCTCCCTCTCTTTCCCCCTTAAACAATTTCATTCTGAAGGGGTTTTGCCTTATTCTTGCCCTTTTTTCACTTTAGAGTCTCTCTCTCTCTCTCTCACACACACACACACACTGGGTATCGCACTGTATGCATTATATATGTGTAAGTGTCTATATGTAATGATATGATTCTTGTACATTTGTCCTGAGTCTTTATATGGAGGAAGAAATTTTTAATGGAGGACGAATTTCTAAGCTTAAGCAAGTTAACTTCATATATCTCTACACACTCTCACACAAGTAATGTAATAATATAATATGTGTACATATTGTATAACTGAGTATTACTGCAGAATAATTATTTTCCAAGCCTAAGCAAGTTGGCCTTATTTATATCTGGTTTTCCACACACACACTTTCTCTCTCTCACTCTCACACACACACACGTGTACCAACAATTCTGCCACTCTCCTTTGGATGGCAAAAGGGCTTAGCTGGTTGGATTGGATGATGATAAATTGCACAGGCGGTTTGACACACACGGTGAGCTCCTGCCTGTGCTGTGAATTCCCCCGCACCCTGAGTGTGAACTCAGTCAGCATATCGCTGATTAACTCACACCCTCGAAAGCAGTCAGCATAGGATTGATTCCTTCACACGGCTAGAACACCCCATAATACGCTGCAATCTGATAACAACCTCATTAACATGCAATACAGCGAGCTATTACAATTTTATTGACGGGCTACTCACAACTCTGCCTGAAGGTAAACGTCATTAGCAAACTGTGTGGGCTGAATGTAGTCCAATACTCTCCAACACAATCGCATAACGGCAGGCAAAAATATACTGCTATTTAATTGCTAGTGTTCTTTTAGTTCTGTTAAATCAAGGTTTATCACGAGTACATTACACGACTATGAGCCCAGGTCTGCTGCAGTTTGTTGTTTTCTGCAGCACATGACTTTATCAGTATAGTTTTTTTATAATTCAGTTCC
Organism: Rhabdalestes septentrionalis; assembly: GCA_037832545.1. Taxonomy (NCBI): domain Eukaryota; kingdom Metazoa; phylum Chordata; class Actinopteri; order Characiformes; family Alestidae; genus Rhabdalestes; species Rhabdalestes septentrionalis. The sequence goes on along the minus strand of JBBMFX010000037.1, from coordinate 24,603,148 downwards.
TAATCTCCACACGCATTATTCAGTAACTGCTCTTAATTTTGTAACTACTATGACACTGACATTTAAAGCAAGGAACTGAAGCTTGGGAGTCCCCGACGGACCCTTTGGTTTAAAGGGTTATTAATGGCTTTTTGAAGCTTATTTGTGTGCTTAAGTGTGTGTGCTAAGACTCACTGGGGCAGCTGAGTGCCTCCTTGGCTGTGATGCTCTTGTTGCAGGCTGAGCAGAGGGTGGTGGCTGAAACAGTGAGGGAGGTGAAAAGATGGCCATTACTGTAGCGCGCCTCCCTCTCTCGCGCCTCCTTCTCTCGCTCCTTCATTCGCTCCTTCTCTTTGTTCTGCAGGGGGAAGGAGAGACAAGCAAAGTCAGTCACTAGTCACTACAATCAAAAGGTGTGAGATTGGTGATGAATAATGGATCTCTCTCTCTTGTGCTCTCTCTCCCTCTCTCTCTCTCTCTCTCTCTACACCTATCTATCTACCGAACTCTCTCATGTGTACACACACACACACACAAATTATATATATATATATATATATACATACATACACACACATATATACACACACACACGCATTTATACACACACACAAACACAAACATACAGCAGCATAGTTTAGTAATAAGAATGTTATGAACAAATATTAATTTTGAAAGTCCTGAAACTATCAAGATTTTATCCATAACCTATAGAAATCCTCAATTTAGGCTTTTAATAAATTTTTATTAGGATTCAATGCTAATTCACTACAAAAACAAATATTCTTCTGTTAGACTTTTTAAATCTAGTTCTTGCACTGGGGACTTTTGCACAACCGAACTTAGATCGCATGGTGCCATATGAGCTACCGGTTTTTCATTTAATCTGGTCCACACAATAGAGAGAAACCTTTCCAATAATCAAAACTGAAATGCTTCTGCAGTACTGAATATGCTGTTCTGTATTTCTGAGACAGGTCAGTCAGGATCACCCATGCAATTGTTTTTTTTCACCCAGGATATTTTAACTAAACAAAAACATGTTAAGGTAGAAAAAAATGCCATTGAGTCTATTCTCTAGGAACATCCAGATATGGCTCCTCAGTTCCTGGCTGGCTCGCTTTTTAGTCAGGTCCTATCCAACATTCATTTTGGAATGTGAGTCGGTTTCCCAGACGGGGACAATATTTCCCTTTCAATAGAAAATCTCCTATTTGGAATATGTTCTATCAGCCACATTTCTTGCTTTGCTGAGACTTCAGTTTTTGTGCATTTTTCCTGGTCCTAGTTTTCTGACTACATTTTCATGGTCAATGATTATAGATTAGGGATATGGACAAAGTCTGCCCTTTGGTGCCTTGACCCTATCTGCCCATCGTCTATAGATGCCCTCTGGGAAAGGCACTTTCATGTCCACCTTGATGTTACAGTGTAATGCATGTCAACAGCACTTCTGTTCACCTGATATAAAACTATGAGCCTTAAGGGACATTATTCTACAAGGATTTTCTTTTCAATATTCCCCTCAAGATGTACAACTACTGTATTTCTAATACAACTTACAAACAAAGGGAACCAGTAACCATGGACAATCCAGTGGGAGGACAATGCAAACCGAGTTGCTAAGCCGGGCTGGTTTTGTAGCGCATTTGAAGGGAAAGTCTGGTTTTCAGAGTGGGGGTTGAAGTAGGCCAGGTGTGAATGCCTGTTCCAGCTGTTCCTGGCATGGGGTTCGCCTTTTCCTGCACATTTCAATTTGACCCACCGAACACATGCCGCTATGAACTCTGAGCTTCTCGCTGGGCAGAGAAACAACTTTACAACTTAAGCAGCTTTGTTCGGGAAAGCCGCAACAAACTTGACCCATCTCTTTTCAGGAAAAACGGGAAAAAGCTTTGTTTTGTGTGATTGCTTTCAACGTTATGCAAATCTGGGTATTACAAATATAATGAAGTGGGATTGCAAAAAAAAAATCTATGTGGTTCTTTTGCATCTTATTTTCCACCATCTTTTTAATATGTGCATTTCCATCTACTTTTTCAATCATCTTTTAGAGATTTTTTTTTAATGCTTTTTGATTTATTACATTTTTCGATTTCCTTTAAAGCCCATTGAATGAATTTATAAATAACCGTGACTTGACTCATAAATATGGAGTCTAGTCAGCAGGTCATTTTAATCTGAGGTAATTTTGTTCAGCTTTGTTTCTTTAGCACGTCTAGCTTTTGTGATGAAGCTACTTATTTTTTTCAATGTAATCATGCCACAAATAAATAAATCATCCACACAGAATCTGTTCTGTGTATGGTTCATTCACGAAAGGACAAGTACTATGTTGCCCAATTACTTCATATCGTAAGAAGATATACAAACTGTACTTTGTCTGTCCACTGGGTAACCAGGATCAATCTTGGGCTCCAAATGTCATCTGTACCAGTTGTTCCAATGAACTGCATGACTGACTAAACCGGCGAAAGGCAGTGGTGCAATTTGCTATCCACATGGTATGGATGGAACCTCAAGACCATCTCAAAGATTGCTATTTTTGCTGCATGAAACCAAGTGGATTCTCCACTAAAACGAAGCACAAAATTGCATATCCCAGCATGGAGTCTCCAATCAGGCCAATTTCCCATGGTGATTCATTGCCTGTTCCAAACCCAACACTTGATGGTCATGCTTCTGTAGAGGTTGCCAAGTAAAATGATGAAAATCCTACTCAAAGTGTTTCTGAGGAATCAGTGACTGACACAGTAGTGTGTATCTGTACCACAGAGGGTTCATATTTGACTTTGCACTGAAGATCAAAGCAAATGAAAAAGTGTGGAGCTGGGTCTGTGGAAAATATAGCAGACGAATAGTAAATACTCCTCTCTCAATGTGCTGAGGTCCACAAAGTTTAAAAGGTCAGAAATGTCAACATGCTCCAAAGCACCAGCCCCTGGATTCCATTGTTTTCAACTTGGCAGGTTGAAAAAAAAAAAGGCAACCATTAAAAAAATAAAAATAAATAAATAAATAAATAAATAAATAACTCAATCAATAAATAAAGGCTAGAAACCTCTCAGGATTAATGGTTCTAATGGTATTGGGTCTGTGTAAGATGCTTGTTTGAAACTCCAGACAGTCCTGGGTTTAATCTCTGGACTCCAGCAGAGATGAGAGCTGTTGTCCTGGCTGGCACTCGCAGCTATAGGCTGGAAAAGTGCTTGTTAAGGTATTTCTGTAGCAACCACCCGTGAGCTCCCCTGCCACAAAGACAGCCAGTAAAGAGACAGCCTGTCTTTTTTTTAAATTCAGCATTCGCTCGATAATTCTCAGCCTGCCTCTCGGTGTGTGACTATCATGTGCCGGATGGCCACGAGGATTTGTTTAAATCGAAGGAGGCTCTTTGCGACAGGGTCTGTATTGTGTGCGGTACAATGCACAGAGCAACCAAGATATAATCATCATTTGACATGTCAGAAGCTGAATCGGTCGCGGCATCAATGTCTGACAGTTTAAACACGTAAAGAAAAGACACACTGAATTATGGAGGCTACTAGATTGATGACAATTCCAGTGTCTGGTGTAAAAGATGCCATTGTGATAAACTGGAACTTAGCTCATTGTCCGTGGAAGTTTGGAGAGACTTGCCTATGCAACATTTCACAGGAGTTCAAGGACCTTGAAGCCCCTTTTGCTCCAGTGACAGCCTCTTCTTTACAGGGAAGCTTTCTTCTCTGAACATTTCTGTAAGGGTTTGATTGCATTTAGCATTGAGTGAGGTCAGGTAATGATGTTGGATGATTAGTTCTGGATCACATAATCCACTCCAACTCATCCCAAAGCGCCCATCACCCCAGAGAATGAAGTTCCACTGCTTTAAAGCCTAATGCTGCAAAGCTTTAGACACCTCTAGTGATGCTTAACTCTAGGAATGATGACCTAAGCTTGTGTGTACATACCAGTAGGTGCAGCTGAATTGACCCATTAGAAGTAGCTGAAGTGGCTTATTAGAAGTCTTGTTGGGATGCTTTTGGATGGAGCTCCATCAGTCCCACTGCTCCAATGCTGAGGTCACTTGGCATTGAGTATGATCTTAAGCTCATATGTGGAGTTTCACACTCTACTGGTAATGTATTTCCAGATCATAAAAGCTGTACATGCACAGCTAACACCTCCATCAACAATGGGTGCACATTAACCACTCAGTGCAGTGTCACACTGTGGCACCACCTGAGTACTTTGCATTACATTTACATTTATGACACTGAGCTGATGCTTTTATTCAAAGTGACTTCCATTCCCTAACAACAGGGGACAGTCTCCCTGGAGCAACTTGGTGTTGAGGGTCTTGCTCAGAAACCCAGTGGTGGTATGCTGGATTCAACGGTAGAATTCGAACCCATGATATCTTGTTCCAGGAGCAACTATTTTACCCACTAGGCCACCACCAACACCACCACCCATTAAAGCACCACCCATCATACTGATGTCAGATCTGACTGCTGACCAACAATGGCAAGTTCACTGTAGGGATGTCACGATTACAGATTTTGATGGCACGATTGTCTGGGAAATAATCATGGTTTCACCATTATCACGATTATTTCGCATGTATTTATTTCACACAATGTAGCTAGACACCAACAGAAACACAGTGTTGAGGGGCCCTTACGATTAATCAATCCTGCCATTTTAAATCATTGTTAATCGCGAAACCGGGTATTCGTGACATTCCTAGTTCACAGCAAATCAAGAAATGTATTCTCTTTACAATCAGAGCTTTATATTGACACGTTTATTTTAACATTGAAATTCAATCCATTTCTAAATCCCACTAAACTCAAGCAGCGACCAAAAAGTTGATGCGCCGCCTAATAGCTGAAGCGTTGTGCAGGACACTCAACAGAACAAAGACCAACGAAGGAGCACAGACTCGCTGTTTGATCCTGTAAAACAAATATTTAGATTTTGCATAACTATTGCGCCCCCAACACGTGTCAAAGTAATATCGGGAATTACCATGTCAATCCGTTTTGGTTTCACGCTTTTACAAACTGTCTTTGTGGAGGATTTATTGTCCTTCCACATTTATTCACAGACTTTGTGCTGTCATACAACAAACTAAATCATCCTTTCAAAAGAGTCAAAGTCAAATGAGTGGCACCAGCATCAAGGCAAGCATCATCTCACTGATGAGGAGATATTCAGCTGCTCTGCAGTCAGGCGTCACTACTGTAGCAAGTACAAAACAACTTTCAACAAGAAATAATGGATTTTCTCATTTTATTGTGAAACGCTGGCACACACAAAAAAAAGTAGAACTTGCTAAAGGGTTAATGAAATGGGTTTTTGTCCAAAGCTATCTAAACATCTCACTTTCAGTTTGTGCAATAGTGATTTCAGTGCAGCTTTCTCTCTCTCTTTTCTCTTGTGGATTAACAAAGTGGATTAGAATCATCTGCCTGGGGAACCAGACAGTGGGGGAGCACAGAAGGAGATGTGTCGGAGGAATGTGAGAGAGAAAGGGCGAGCTTGAGATAAACACTGAAAGACAAGAATGCTGCAAATTTATTTCAAAAGCAGGCGCCAACCCCAAATTACAACCAAATGCAACCAAGCAGCTTCCAGCAGGAGAGGGGAGTTTCCTCCTTTGGGAAAAATGCTACAGAAGCCAACTGATGGAAGTTACAAATTTGAGTAGGATGATCAAATGAATGAAATGCAAAAACGTAAAAATACAAAAGTAAAATGATGAAAAAAACGTAGACATTATACATATTTATATTGTCATGGAATTAGGACAGTATACACTTTGCGATGACATGTTTTGTAGGTGGGGGATATGTCTTTATATTTTAAGTGTACTATATATTTTGCATCCCTGTATATGAAATGAACCTATTAACAGCAGCCATAATCATTTAATGTTCTGGTGATGGTTTTTCTGTAAAACCTTCCGTCCCTTTGATATCCTTTTGTCACTATAAGCCAAAAAAAAAAAAAAGTGGCAAAAAAACAAACTTGCCTATCTGTCTTTTGCATTTTTACTAACAGATTTTAAATACTATATATAAAGGTCATGTATTCAGTATGATGTTGTTTGGTTCATTATTGATCCATAAGGTCATGCTTTGTTTCGTAGCCACTGTGTTTGATATTAACAACTAGCAATGTCTGCACGTAAGACACAGAGTCAAAATGTGAGGAAAACTATTCTGAAGTGTTTCAGTGTCAAGATGGAGGGAGATGTGGCTACAATAAGCTGACAACCCTTGGTTTAAGGAACCATAAAGCATGGATGGAAATAGGCAGAAGGCATTTTAATCTGTATTTAGAAAAAGCCAGCAGTGAGGTAATCGTCCAGTAATTAACTGTGATTAACTGTGAAACCGCTGCAGCTTTATACTCAACATGTCAATCATTTCCTTCCATTTCCACTCATCCTGAGATACCCTCTGCATTTCTGACCACAAAACCGCGTGTCATTACTCTGTCATCCCGCTGTTTATTAAAGTGCTGACCTTGTCATTGTAGTGGCTTGAACAAGGCTTAATATGTATCTGGTCCAGTGGGGGAAACCGATGCTTTTATCTCTAAAGAACAGACGGCGGCAAAACCACAGGAATCCCACCATCATGCAGCTCCCAAAGTCCATACACCAAACTGCTGGACACTGTATAGAAATTGAATGTATTTACCTCCTGTACTCTTAACAAAATTTTAAATCCCGGATTATGAACAGATTTACAAAAGCTGCATCTTATCGAGCAAACTGGGTGTAGCTCCGGCCACCAACTGTATTCCTGTATAGAAGTATAGAAGACACCGTAGGAACAAAGAGCTTGACACAAACAAAAAATACATGTTTAGTGACTAAAATATAGCTTTGCTGCATTCTCCAGGGGTGCCATTTCAGTTTGTCTGAGAAAAGTAGCATTTGTGAAATAGGGATCTCATCACGGTATATTGGTCCTTTGTATTCTCACTTGATTCTGAGAGTTTAAACAGCATGAAATGTTGTGTAAGACTCATGCCTTGATCCAAGTTTCATGGTTTTTTATAATGGTCTGTGCTTTGAAGATATTCTCCACCCCAGTCCCACCTCCTTTGTTTCTGCACCCCAGTGCCGCCTCCTAATTAGTACCTCCGCCTGTGACTTGTTTCCCTCTCCTCCCCAGCCCAGGTGTTTCTCATTTTTCTAGGTAGTTCAGTACTGTGCAAAATCTTAGGCACCTGAGAAAAAATACTTAACAGCTGTTTACTTCTGGTCAGTAGGGTTAAGTTATTAAAACACTAATATTACCATAAATACAAATAACATACAATAAATAGTGGGTTTATATCTGGAAAAGTGTCTGCTTAACCATTTCCAGACCTCTTTCCTCATGGAAGCCGGGTGTGTTCGGTGTGATGCTCATGGAATTGAATAAATCCACAAAATGAATGGAGGCTCAGAGCAGAAATATGGAACCAAACCATTGTTCTTCTAACCAGCTCATAAAACTACTTTTTAGAGAAAAAAAAGAAATCAATACAGTTTACAGGATGTCTGGGGGCATACGTTTACTCACTTCTTGTTATGGTTTGATGGATTTATGTGTACAGACAATATGTGGTAGCCTATATGAGAACCTCACATTATGAAAAATATTAATGTACCAATGTGCTACAGTACGGACTTCAGACAAATGTTTCTAAACTGTCTCATTTTGAATAAATAAATAAATAAATAAATAAGTAGATAAAAACACACAATAGAAAATATACATTTTATAGTGCACTTCCGTATTTACACCTGTGAATTCTGGTAAAAGATCAAGCATTATTTATTAGCTTTGTTCCTGGTACATCTTGCATTCAGTGACAGTCAGCTGCCACATAATGAGATTTATTGGAGTAAATGTTTAACATGAACACCAGTGATTCTCACATTCGGACTCGGTACCAGTAAACGCAGTTCAGGGTTGGGCTTCCTCATCAGTAGATGACATGTGGGGGGCTGGGAGCTTAACGCCTCCATAAATGTCTGCTACTGTGCTTGCTATCTAAGCCTAGCAGAGCTGTGGAGGAAGTCTCGGTTCCTCTTCTGTATCAGCTGTGTATTTTAGTTCTCGATCTTTACAGATGTGTCACTGTTTGTGCTACGATTAGGAATGGTGCAGGGTTATCCCATGGGACTTAATGTATGAATAAAACCCACAAAAAGGTGCATTCCTCCATGCACCCGCAAAGCGAGTGGTGAAATGTAGCACAAATGAATGAAATGCAGTAAATTGTGGTTTTCAGTTGCACAATAAAACACATGACATTTTGGTACTTTCACATGGCTAGTCCATTTACACGACCAAAACTTCTGAAACAAAGGGGATTACCAGGGCCCACCCCTCAATAGACAAACTTTTGAGAAGGTTTCACACAAGATGTTGGAAGGTTATGTGAGGATTCGATTGCATTCAGCCACAAGAGCATAAGTGATGTGGATGTAGCTCAGTGGGTCTCGACCATGAGTTCCTGGGTTCGAATTCTACCTCCAGCACCACCACTGAGTCCCTGAGCAAGACCAATAACCCCAAGTTGCTTCAGGGAGACTGTCCCCTGTAGTTTGGATAATGGCATCTGCTAAATGCCGTAAATGTAAATGTAAGTGAGGTCAGATATTGAAGATGAACTACTAGTTATGGAGTACAAGATCCATTTCAATTCACCTCAAAGTGCTCCATTACCCCTGAGACAGACGTTCCAGTGCTATACAGCCCAGTGCTGAGAGACTAGACATCTCTGCTTGACATAAGGTATGGTGAACTTAAGCTCATGTGTGGCTGTAAATTCTATTATTTAGTTATTTTTTATGGAAGACATTAAAGTAGTTGAAGTCAGTCATCAGAAAATGCTGCTTTTTTTTATTTTTACAATGCATCTTTATCAGTGCCACCATAAATGACAGCCTGTGAGAGAAATACACACAGCAAACTTCCCCTAGCAGAGTCTGAGGTTACCAGGGGAACGGGAAGAGTATGATGACACAACAGACCAGAAGTTATTGAGAAAAGAAGCTATTGCAGTTGTTGCGCAAAGACACTTCTTTCAGCAAGTTTCTAGATATGAGTCTCAGCACAGTCTTAACCCATTAATTACAGGATTAGTGTTCAGCTACTGCTTCTTACACTTTATTTCAGATACAAATGATCTGGAATCCACTCTGAAATATTCAGAATTGTGCAGAACCTGAAAATATTGTACCATTAGTAACCATCTAGTAACAACCACCTAGGAACAACCATCGTTGTCATAGCGACCACAAAAGCACACTTCACGTTTTCTCTCAGAAATGCTTTGTGGTAAAAAAAAAAAACAAATAAAAAAAACTACTGGACTGTGCTACTGTTCATTAACTGTATTGTTTGGAGGAAGAATATTTTCTTACACTAATCATTTACAAATCACAAAATCACTTATTTAATTGACCCTTCGTCACTGTTTCATAAGCCATAAATACCCTAGACAATGGAAAAATCACAGTAATGCAAGACCTAAATGATCACTATAGGCCTCAGAGACCCTCAGACAGTCCATATTTTTGCTAAAATTCTCAACACATAGACATAACGCAAAAATGATGACTGTCTTGAGGCTCCAGGTTTAAGAACCACTGCTTTAATCAGCAACTGTCAAGTACTATAAATCAAGTAAAGGACCACTAGTCTTGAAGTGCATGGTGGGGCAACGACTGGCTCCACTGACTTTGTTTCCAGGCGAGTGCGCTACAGTAGGGTAGGGTGTGTCTGCTGGGGGCCTCGCCTTCCGTACGTCTCTGTGAGAACACTGCGGTCTGGTCATCGTGTGCTTTCACCCAGTTCACTGGGTCGGAATGAGTGGGTTCTTATCTGAGGCTGAATTACAGTTCAATTAACCTCAATATAGCTTCCCTCCTCGGGATAGAGATCCAGACTGACCCAAAACACTGCACTTAAACGCAATAAAGGGCAAAGAAAGATTAAATCAGCGACCGAGGACTTTGGACTGAGTTTATACCCACTTTGGCACTGTGACTTCTCACTGTAAACAGGAAGAACTGAGCTTAATTAAAAAGGCTTCATGTACAATAAACTGTTTTCATCACTGAGAAATAAAGAAGAGCTTGAGATACAAACGAGACAAGGCTGAAACAGCAAATTAAACATTGGCTGTGGCGTTTTTGGATTTTAAAGACCATTAATGAGTGTGAATAGGGAAGATAACCCCATGATATCGTCACAACACATCAGTGCAGAAGTGTAATCATTCCCACCGCTGCCACTAGTAAAGCTTTTAAGTTCAATGCATAAAAAGTTTAGCAGCTACACTTAAGAGCCTCATGTGAATCTTGGGACTGTTAATGCTGGCACTATTTTCTTCCAAAGCTATACAGTCCCTAAAGAGGTAACTGTATTAACCAATCTCCTTTCCACTAGGCCTCTCTCTCTTTCTCTCTCACACACACACACAGACACACACATACACACGGTAGACTTTATTCTATCTCTTCCCCTCTGTTGGGTACAATACATAAGAACATTTGGCCCTACAGTCACCTGACTGTAATCTCCTTTAATGCCAGTCTGCCTCTAAAATCCCGTCGACTGTTATTAAGTGTGTGCCATTAGTCCATCTTCACCTGAAATCCAGCTAAGATGCAATAACTAGCAACAAAAAAAACAAAACATTTATTTGGCAGGGCCAACAGCCATGCACTTGATCCAGGATTATCAGATTTCAAATGTCAACAGAGGTCCAGCCCTATAATGAAACACAATATGAAAAATCAGATGCTAGACATCAAGATTCACATCTGAGTAAAAGTGACCTATGCACCAAGAATACCAAAAATGACAACATTATAATACTTTTCACAATATGCAATAACAGTATTTCAGGGTTTTTCAATTAAATTACTTGAAACATAGGTAAAATGTTAAAAATGAAGTTTAATAAAAAAGAGGTAATTGTGAGCAAACACCCACTCAGCTGCTTTATGAAGTTACTATACAGTGGCTGTTTACAGGCTGTCTTCAACTCGTTCAACTTATACGCAATTGTTCTGTGATCTACTGGCTCAGAAGAGTCCATTATGATGTAGAGCTGAATGACAAATAATTTTTATTTTTTATTTGAATGAGTGCAATGTTGAATTTGAAAATATGTATAATATACCTCTACATCACTCAAGTTTTAAAGGTGGAAATTTAGCCTAATAATATAGAGCTTGTGAATGGGTTCCTCCAGCAACACAACATTCAGCATTTCTGCCTTAAGTCCCCAAAAAACAATGTGCTGGTCTTCTTGCCAAACAAAGGCCTGAGGCTTAGGTTGCATAAAATAAATCAAATTAAAGTATTTACCATATTCGTCAGAAAAATCACAATGAGGTATTCACTGCCAAATCAGGACCAATTAATCGAACCCTACTCTCCAACTACTTTTGTCCTTTTCTGAATATGGATGAATTTTGTGGGAAACAACCCTTTCCTACACAATGTCCAAATGAGTTATGAGTTCATTGTTGGCAACTAACAACAGGATCATTTTACCAGAGGGCTGAGAAAGGACAGCCAGTGTTCAGAACCTTCCATTTGCCCTCAGGTTGAAAAAAAAAACCAAACATAGTTGCTTTGGGGAGGAGAGAGAACTGAATGCCCAAATGATAACCTCTGATATGTGTGTGTGTGTGTGTGTGAGAGAGAGAGAGAGAGAGAGAGAGGATGGATAAAGCACTTGTATGGTGAGGGCCAGTTGGGGCATTGGAGACACTGGGTCAGAGAGAGAGTGAGAGAGAGAGAAAAACAAAGGAGAAAAGGGGCCAACAGCCCCAGAGAGCACTGAGCAGAGGGAGCTAAAGAAAATCCCTGAAAGACAGAGACGGCGAGAGAAAGACTGAAAGAAAAAGAGAGGAGCAGGTAACTTGATTTCAGAGGCTACTGACAGGCCAACAAAGAGAGAGATTAGATAAAGAACAGACAAAGAAAGGAAGAGCAGCGGGCAGGGGGTAAAGGAGAGCGCTTTAGTGCAGCTCTGGATTAGGAACTGAGGTATGAATGGAAAAAAACACAAACAAAGCATGTTTTGGCAAAAAGGAGAAGGCAGGCTAAGAGTACATTGTGAAAAGTAAATGAACAAGGGCTTAGCTGAGAAATAAAGCAAGGCCTTAATGGCCTTCTTCCATGTAAATGAAAGTAATAGTAACCAATGTTGTAGTTTAGTGTTTTCTACTGGAAAACCATTCGCTTTGTGTTCTCCACTGTGACATCATGACTCCTACCAAACCAGAGGGCCGCTGGAAACGTCAGGTGTGTTACGGCAGGGGACCTGCTAAATGGTGGAGAAAACATTTATTCGAATGTTCTCTTATGTATTTGCTGACTCTCACTGCTCAGAAAAAAGGCTTTAAACAGGTTGCATAGGAGTTGTTTGCATATTACTGTACATTTCTACAACAGTGAACATTTTCATGTCCTGCAGTTTTATTGTGCACATCAGCTGAAAACACAAAAAAACAGGCACTGCAGTAGAGCTCCAGCTCCAGGACTGGGAACCAGTGCTTCACACGCTTTTCACAGAGTGAGCCTGGTCTCGGACAGATGGTGGGCAACTTGCAGTTTAGTGCCCCCTGACCCTGACGTTGGAGGTACCGGGTGACTGGCTAACGAGCGGAATCTCGTTAGCCCCCCTGCAGATTGCAAACCTACCCCACAACAGCCGTCCCCAGAGAGCAGCAGGACCGCTAATTACTACACCCAGGAGGACGCCTAACACAGAGCACAGGATGATCAAACCAGAGTCACACACACAAACACACCCACACAAACACACCCACACACACACACCTGTCTGACTTCACAAAGCCTACGTCGCCACTGCAATGAGACCTGTGTGCTTTGTGTGTCAACAACTGCTTAATTGTAGTTCCCTTACTGAGAGTCCGCCGCACTCCACTACTGGAGGGAAATAAAAACTGGGATTATCCAAAGCGAGCGATAATCCCTTCTGATGATCCACTCTGCTGTAATATGTCTGTAATTGTGGCTAAGTCGGACCACCATAAGTTTTATGCTGAAAACAAGAACAGTACACAAGCCCACCACCACCACTATAAGAATATGGAAATACCTAATCCTCCATTTTTATGCAAACTGCTATGAAAAGTATTAGAGATGTTCCGATACCATTTTTCCCCTCCCGATACCGATTCCGATACTTGGGCTCAGGGTATCTGCCGATACC
>JBBMFX010000037.1:24578001-24589824 GCA_037832545.1 Rhabdalestes septentrionalis | reverse complement strand
GGCCGATACCGATACCAGATTTTTTGGTGGTATCGGCAGCATTTCCGATACTAGTATCGGAATCGGAACAACATTAAAAAGTATTAGCAGTGATGTTTTAACTTATGGTATTTCAACTGACTTTTTCTTCAACAAATTTGTCTTTAAAGAAAAGAAACAGACTGCATGCATAAATGAATCACAATAATACCTTTCATGATTATGGTTTGGTTTTCTGTGACACCAATACCAATACGATTATGATTACACAGGGCTAAACACAAAAACACACTAGGCCAGGATTTTTCCTTAGTATTGAAACATGTTTGTCACATTTTTGGCTGTTAGTGTCAGAATGCAGAAGTCACATTTGAACCAATGCATGGCAGAAAAAAGAACTAAAAAGCAAGGGTGTGCCCAGGGGAAGGTCAACTATAATCCAAGTGTGGTCTGTGGGAAGGAGTCTTGTGGACAGATGAGGGAGTGAAGTCATTTCCTATGACCGGCTCTTTAGTCAGGGTTCTCTGACGGAGACCCAGACTCAGAAACAAACGACCAAACTCACTGACCCAGAACATCAGAAGGCCTCTAATCATTAAGCTCGAATGAGTTAATAAAGCACAGAAACCAGATTCCAGTCCACTCACCATCCTCTACTATGGTCTTAAAGTAACACTTAAATCACAAAAATGTTCAACTGTGTATTAGTCAACAGGGTCTGAAGTCTAGACTGCTGGGTGTCAGCAGATTGCTTCCAACGGATTACACGCTTATGTGGATTCTGATACTATACCACTTATCTAGTGGACAAATGAAAGAAGACATCATAAGGCGAGTTTCAGCCTCATTTTTATAGGTAAGAGTACATCACTTATATGTCACTACTTATGCATCAGTTTTATCATGAGCAGTATCGTTACTAATGTCATTATTATTTTGATTTATACTATATTTCATTTTGTTCTAGTCTTTGTGTTTCTGTGCAGTCATTGCATAAGCAACTTCCTCTGGGACCAGTAAAGTTTTCTGATATGTCAGAGGCAAGCTGATGTGAGATTGCCTCACAGTGAAGACTGCCTGAAGTGCGAGTATGATGATTTAAGAGTGGTTTGGCACGCAGGGTGTGCATCTCCATACCCACGTTAGCCTGGAAGCTCCCGTTACCTTACCTACTAAAGGACACAGGCCAGAGCTAAATACACAAACACCTATAAAGCAATTTTTCTGAGCAACGTTTGGTGACAGCTCTGCAGATGTGATTTTTTTGCCACAATACTCCTATAACATTACATTTTGACAGGTGGAGTTAGAGCCTGTTTTTGTACAATCAAACCCACCTCCCTTGTTCCTTGCTTTCTTTTGCCCCCCTGCTGCACTAACCTCCTGTGTGTTTGGGTCTATTCAGCTGTCACACAGTTTCTCTGTCATACATCACCGGCAACAGCCTGCAAACAGATTTGTGGCCCTGCTGTTTGCACAGGTGTCCTGCAGGAGGGCTTACGTTGCCCTGTCGACCACTATAGCTACGTTACATTCTTTCTCTCCTGGTCTGCAGGGCCAGATAGGGCCAGACTTCGCCTCTGCCCGTCTGTTCTTTAATCCCCATTAACTGCCGGCCTCTCCGTGGGCCTCATGGCAACCTGACCTGGCCCTCCCCCTGACACCACCCACACCTTTCCCCTCTCTCTGGACAATTTCATCCGTCTCCACTTACAGCTTCTGCTAGAGACGCTGTAGGCCAGCTTTATTGGCTAGTTTTGGGGGGCATCAAGAGTACAATGGCCATATAATTATCCCTGCCTGTCAGGTTTCTTTATTCGTGGCTTTCTAAGGGAGTTACATGTTTCCAGCTAAGGACTATGAACTGCACGAAGGCTGGAAATGAAGTTTGCAAAACAGGCTCAGGTCACAGATGAGAAACCCAGCTAATGAACCAACAACATGATATGGAAAGGTTAATTGCTTGGGTTTCATTGCCATGGCAATGTCTGGAGAAGCCAAGAGATGGGGCTGAACATCAGCGAAGTTGCTGTCAAACGACAAAATATTAATGAGCATTAACAAGACGGTAAATAATGAATAATAAACTACAACGTCGAACAATTTAGACAAACCTTTATAACAATGTGTACTGTAATAGTACTCGGCTCCAGTTTTGGCTGGAATCGAACAAGTTAAGACTTTTCCATCTAGGAAGATACAACTCTTACTGGTTTGACCTTCTGAAGCTTGACTATACGGCATGAGTCACGGTAAAATTGGTACATGCAGTTCAAATACGTGTTAACAAATCTATAGTTTACAGCCAAAGAAGTTAATGAGCACCACCACTCTCTCAGCACAAAAATACTATCACACATCCCATAAAGGGCCTAGATGTCATAAAAGAGGAGGGGCTTTGATGTTTATGGCCAAAACCGAAGGCCCAGCTCTACCTCTTATAGCTCACCACTATTACATTCCAATTTTACTTCCTATGCAGTAAACAATAAACTAAGAAAATCTTAGAATTAATGTTCCAGCTTAAACAAACAAAACCCACCAGACCGAAGACAGCTGATGCTCAGACGCAGCCTGTGGGGGTTCTTAGCCATAAGCATGTCTCTACATTACTCCATGTGTGAGTATACTGGTCAAAGGTCACACAGCACTAGCCTGCAGTTGCTCTGGTATAGAGAGAGCACTTTCTTCTCATTCTTCTGACTGTGGTAAAACCACTTCCCCCAGCTGAATTCCTGGGGAATCTGCAGGAACCGAGCATGGTGCTGCACCGTCATGACACGGATGAGGATGATCTGCAGTACACTTTTACCCTGTTGGAGGACAGTGCTGACATAAAGGGCTGTCTGGGCCTGGGTCAGCTGAGCAGATGCTCAGTTATTGTTCCTGAAGCTTCCAGTCCATGAAGCACATAATGGACAAACAATGGGCTGATTAAACATGTACAGACCCATGAGTACACCAACACACAGGGTGAAGAGACATGACCCTTCTGTCTAAAGTAGTATATACAGGCATATAATAAAAGATATTTTCATTTTCAGGAAGTAGGAGTTGACACACTGCTGTTAAAACAGACTGCAGTTGAGTCACTGACAGACAGAGCTCCTACACAAAATGCAAACTGTGAAACTACACAACCAAACAAAATCCCCGGGGTGTCATAACCAAACTGAGGTGCATGTAGGGGTAAAGGGGGCGATCGGCGCCAGGTCACAAGGCTAAGTGAGACTATTTTGACACATTGACTAATAATTTTGCTGTGTTTACATAGGCTAGAAATTAGGACTTGACTTAGCTTGAATATGATCCTCAAAAATGACCAGCTAACTACAGATACCAACAAACTGTGCTGCAATCGTACCGTGTCACAATTGACTTCTGATTTACTTGAAAATTATGTTACGTTTCCTTGGAAACGTGAACAACAACAAAGCAAAAAAGTAGTGTCCACTTTTATAATGATTATACCATTTTAATAAATAACCAAGGGATCCCTGTCCAGCAAATAAAGCTGGTTATTTAAAGGGCTCAATCAGTGGATAAGAAAATTAGTTATTTCCCAAAATCCCAACACATACATTGTACAGCCTGGACAGAACCAACATATTGAGAGGGATTCAGACTACCAGTGGAAGAACTCCAGTTTCAGACAATTAGAGCAAGCCATTAGCACCACAGTTACACATTCATTACTGTAAAAACGACCCTATTTACAGTAGATTCACTAGATTCATATTCTACACACTGCAGATTCATACTAGATTAAATTCACTCCACATCCATAACTATCAGACTGTAAATCCTTCGTACACCGCAGATTAATACTGGGTTAAATTAGTCCACAGTAATCACAATCAGGCAGTAACAACTACACAGGAAATACACATTGAGGTAAAATTACATACTCCCCAGTTATGACTCTCAGACCAAAAGATTATAAAAATCGCACATCCATACAGGATTAAAATCCCTGCGAATGTATTACCATCAGACTGCAAAAGCTACAGACACGACAGATTCAAACTGGGTTTAAACCACTCCATATTTATTACTGTCTGACTTTAAAAACTATGGATAATGCACATTTGTACTGGTATTAAATTACACTACTTGCCAGTAGTCACCTTAATTACACCACAGGTCCAGGTAAAACTACCTCACCTCTGATAGGCCAATTTAAAACACAAAGCTTTGGCTCAAGCAGAACCACTCAAAGCAGAAGTTAAATATTCAGCCATTAACTATGGTTCATTGGTTCATTTGTGTATTAATGAACAACGTGCCACTATTATATCTGGTACAAGGCTTTAAGTGGAACTCGCAGTCAAATAGAGGGCCGATTCAGGAGGTGCTCTATGAGATGATGCATGGCACTGAAATGGAGAGCTGGGCACAAGAGAGAGGTGAAGTCAACGCTGTAAACGCTCCAGTAATAATAAGAGGTCTGTTAGCCCCCTTTTAGTCCTGTCTGTGCGTTTGTTTGTGTGAGTCTACTGTCTCATGTCTAAGCCTCAGGCCCCGGGTACAATAATTTCTGTGTCTTCTATGCTCCCATGGACGGCTTTCTGCTCTTTTTGCCCTTAGGAAACCTGGCTAGAAAGGACGGCCTACATGGAAAAATGGTTTGGTCTGAGAGTTACAGGGCAAACAAGACGGACGAGAGAATGTTTGTTGTGTTCCCATGTGCATCTTTATTTGCTGCCGTTTTCAGAGAAATAACATTGGTATTTATAAGGTGCTTGCTAAAGGTACATTTCACAGTGACATCATCTGAATAGGGGGGAGTGTATGGTCACAAGCAGTGCAGTCCTTTCTTGGTCTTTTTGCCACATAAATGGGAAACCCCATAATTTTCCAAGTCAACCTGTCTGAAACATCTGTTCCCTTATGATCCTAAACAGAAACACACACACACCTCATACTGGCATTGTTCTCCATCAATGGATCTTGCAGATGACATTTCAGTTCTAAAATGCATCGCTTGCGCAACTTACATGACAACCACAGCACTTGCAAGGTTTCCACGGAGACTATCACTCATGCTTCCTTCTATAACAAACACTGACTCAGTATTGTCACAGTCAAAATACATACAAGTATCGAAACATTATATCACGGTGTGACCAGAAATTCGAGCCTTGACTCATCTGGCTCAAACAGAAGGGGGAATAAAAAACCCCACAAAGTTTATTTTTAGGAGAAAATAAGGTTTGGAAACTCAAACTTTCAGCATATCAAATACCAAGAAATATCATAATATAATGAATAAGGCAATAAACCATGCAATTCAGCTAATTCTGGACAACATGCTGTGCCGTTAGTATTTTTTTCCCACCTATATTCCGGAAAGCCCCGCCCATTACACTAGGACTGGCCTTCTTGCATTGTAATAGGCTAGTAGTGCCTAATCAGAAGTAGTCAGCCATTCGTCTGCGTCCTTGTGTGCGAAGTAGCAGCCAATCGCAGTGCAGAAGGCGGGACTAGACGAAAAACGGGTGGGAAAAAAATACAATGGAAAAGTCCTTTCTCGCCATGCTTCTCCAGACGGCATGGTCAGATCTGGAAAACCCTGAACTAAGAAGAGTAAAAAAGATCAAACAAAAGAAAAACCACTGAGAAATGAAAGGGGCTTAAAACGCGTAAAATATTAATCTAGTATTTAATCTAGGCACAATTAAAAATGAGACGATTATTTCATTAAAAAGTGCTGCAAAAAGTATCCGACAACTTATCGGCTGAAAAAACAGCAGAAATGTCAATAATTTAAAATGAACGAATAAGCACACGACACGATTACGGGTGTGAGAGCTTTGGATCAGTTCATTGTGTTATAGAAAGCGAAATATTTCTGTATTTCTGGTGGATTAACACATCACTCACCCTCGTGTTGATCTCTTTCATTCTGTCTTGACGCGTTTTGGATAACGGGTCCGTCACACGGGACATGCCGAGCATTTGGACCGAGAAAAGGAGAAAAAGGCTCCCTTGAATCTACTTTTCAAGCTACAAACGGGACACTGCGTGAAAATGCAGAGAAGCGTCTATTGGCTGGGATGCAGGATGGACAGTCCAGTCGGACGTCGTATCCAGGATGGTCGCTGGTGTTAAGAAAGGACGCGTATCAAGGACTCCATCCACTTTTGTTCCCCTGTATCTGTGTCGATAACCAGAGCAGCCGTTTCTTTCACACTTTTCTTCACACAGGAAACCCCAGCAGCTTCTCTCTCTCCCCAGCGGCACGAAAACCACGCCTCCTTCAAAGTAAATGCCTCCCACTCGGCTTAAGACACACCCCTTCATACTTTTGTCCAATTATAATCCAGAATGCGTGTCTTGTTGCACTTCAAAACACTTGGCCGGTCCCCAACTAGCCACGCTGCCACTTTTTTAAAAAAACTAAACAGGACATTTTGGTGGGCAAAATTAGGGTTTATACCTAATGTGGTATAACTACTATTATGCTTTTAATTACCTCTTTAAAGATAAGATAAGCAAGACATTTAACCTGAGAGAAGCCGTTTTGTCATTAGCATCCTCAGAGCAACAGAAGAATAACAAAAGTCAACAGAGAACAAAAAAGGGACAATGAACAATAATGCAACACAGTTACATAATATTTTTGTAACAAAATGAACAGTAACACTGTAACATTGCTGTAACCACCTTACAGGCAGTACAGTAGTAGAGAAAAAAATAATGGAGCCTGAATGTTACGTGATAAAGGGAGATGGGGAGGCTGATAGGAAACACAAAACGCAACCTCATCTATATTTAGAGAGCCAGAGGGGGAACGCCCAGCGCTGCAGCCACTCAGCCCCAGCCAGAAGCCACTTCTAGCTGGGAATTTGCAGAACAGCACGGTGTACAGCAGAGTGAACGTGTGCACTGATGTGCTTCATTCAGCTGAGTGAAGCCAGATTATCTGATCCGTCCATTTTTCTCCCTTTTTGCTGCTCGGGCAGCTTTCTGCACATATATGTCTATTCCTCTTTATCTTTCATTTAAAGAAATTCCTGGTAACATTTCCATACAGACAGAGTAAACATTTCACCACTAGGAGCGGTTATGGTCTAGTGGGTAGGGAGCTGGCCCTGTGATCAGGCCATGGGTTTTAATCCTAGGACTGCTTGTGGCACCACTGAGTTTCTTTTCAGCATGGTACCCACCTCACACGCTGCTCCCTGGCTGACCCATTGTGGGTGCCAGCCCACTGCTTCATTCCGTCAATGGGTTAAATGCAGAGAAAGAATTTTCACATTGCTCACACTGTATGCTGTTCTGTGTTCATGCATGATTATAAGGGGCCACTTTACTTTATTATTTCACTGGGCCCAAGTAATAAGATATAAATGGTGATTCTGAAAAACTTTAGAGGAACAACCTTGTTACAAACGTAAATATCAATTCAGTTGGTGAAACTTTGGGTAAAAAAGGATAAAACAGGTGACAGATACCTGAAGGCATTGATTTTGTCCACAATTCTGTGCTTAAATAAAAAATCTGTCATAGAGTGACAGCAAAAGCCAGATTACACAGCAACTTGAAATAAGGTAATGATACAGGCAAGCATTTTGCATGATGCTGATTGATGAAGTGTATTGGTCTGTTTCAGCGGTTTTAGCTTTATAGCTCCAGGATTAATCACATTTCAGACTCCAGACTCTGGTGTCTTGGCTGATGGCATTTTAGACAACCTGATTTTTCCTGACAAACTGTTCTCATGAACAGGCCCTCAGACCTTCGCTTCCCTTACTAGTCAGGACAATTATTTGTTTAAGATTATAAAAATTCCAATTCATCATCTCTCCAATAGTCATACAAGTCTCACTGTAGCTCCTGTTCTCTGAATTTAGGCCTTAGAAGCCACACTGTTGCTGGTGATAGCAAAAGTGGTGTTGCTCAGTAGTCATTATTTCTCAGATATAAAAAAGTATATCAAAAGCATGGATTCGATGGATTGATTCTGCAGCAATTTATTTTATCATGATCCGAATTGCATGACAATGAATGGAGTCCAGCACGCAGGGCCTCGGCATCCGGAGCTACAGCACGAAAGTTGCATTAATAGCCCCATTTCTTCGGAAAATACACCTAAAAATAGCCAACAGCCCGGTTCTTTCCTGAAGACTTGGTGAAAATGGGTGCAAAACGGATCTCCATCTTCAAAGCAACGAATAAAGATCTTACTTCTATATATAATATTTGTTCATTTGGTATATATTTGTTTTGGTGTATTTTTAGTTTCTTCGTTTTACCCTTTTTTTGTCTTATGGGTCGAATCACGGACACGTTTCACTATATGTTGTACATATATAACTATATGTTGTACATGTATGAGACAAACAACGTATCTTGAATCTGGAGAAACATCGCAAGCCGGATGCTGAATAAAGTTTAACCCCCTTTTTTTTTTTTATCTGATGATATTTGCATTGCTTAACTTCAGTCATAAAGCTTAAAAACTGAGTTTTCATTTCTACCTTAAATGGAGCAGAAGTTTTCATGCTGTTTGTGAATCACGACTGCACCAGTTTAAATAAAACTTGAAATGCTAAGCTAACTTCAATATAGTGAGTTTATTCATAGAGAGGGAAGAAGCAAGAGCGTGTCCCACACGTAAATATAATCAAACTAGACCCATGTCAATTTTTGGAGAGTTCTGCTGCTATACATCATATGTAGAAGTAAAAACTGGGACCCCCACTCCCAAACACACAAGATGTGACAAAAAATCCAGTCAGAAATCCAAGCTTCAGTTTTAGGGTTGACTGGTTTTTGAATCTATATCTGTGTTGTCTTGTAGGCAATCTAATCAGAAGCATGATACAAATGAAGAAAAATACAGATTTTTGGTCCTGGAATTCAGAGAAAGAAATATGGGTGTAAATCTGAGCACTCTGGGCACTGTGTTTTCCTCATATTAACCTAGACACTAAAGTCGTTTTTGTTCTTAAATACATTTAGCTAAATTTAGGCCCAGAGAAATTTGTCCACTTCAGTTTTTAACAAGCAGAACTGATTCTATTTTTCTGAGCTCCTCTTCACCTCAATTAACACACAGCAGCAAGGATTTTAACAAAACTAAGGCAGGAAACTCACATCACCCCTGTCCGGAAATAAATACATTAGTTATCTTAAAGGAAATATTTTAAAGTCCTTGTTTTTGTTTTAAACACTATTTGGCTTTAAAGTACTTGACACAACATGTAACCTCGGATCTGCATTTACTTTCAAATCCCCCCCAGCAAATTACAGAAGACGTGGAGAGGCCTCTTTCTGTTAATTGGCAGGATCTATGTTTCACCTTTTATTATGTGGTCAAGCTATTTAACCCTTTATCAAAAATATATTTTATTACCTCGTATCTTTTCTTAGGGGTTGTTTTAATTTAACCAGTAAATAACCTCAGTGAATTGAAGTACCATCCATGTATTAAAGTTAACAGTAACAGTAGAAATTAAATCAACAGAGAATCACTAAATAGTGTTAAACTAGTAGTGTTTAACGCAATTTTTTTTGCACTTTTACTTTGTGAGAAGTGCTCTACAAATTGTAATTTGTATTACATTATATATTTATAAAATATAATAATTGATCCTCTTTTCTATTAAGTAAAACCCCTATTTCTAAGCTCTTATCAAGAAACTTGCTGTCAAATGTGCCTGCTCGAACCTGTCGAAACAGAAAATAAAGGGAATGTAAACACAGATAATTGCATTCTTACTATTGCATATTTACATAATTACATTTGAATAGTAGAGCAAAATATCATTAAGAGCTCTCAGTTTTTAGGGATAAAAATGAAACGTTCGGTTTTAGTTCGTTCAGCTTCATTATGAAGCTACACTAAGACTGATGAGCACTGAACTTGTCACGATGATGATGATGATGATGTGCTTGGGGGTGGAATTTTGCTGGCTAATGTGGAGCTCTTTCGCACCGCAGCCCACTTCAGGAAACTCCGCTTCGTCTCACAGCTACCGACTGAACAGACAGATATCCTCTCCCTCCCTCTTTCTCTGTTTCATGACTCACTTTCCATTCATCCTCTTCTTTTCTGTCGCGGGCAGAAGTTGCCCTTTCTCACACGCCCACGCTCTCTCCAGTGGAGGTAAGATGAGACAGGTGTTATGCTTTGTATGAAGGGACCACCATCTCTGCGGGGTTTCAGTCCTGATCCTATTTCCGGCTTTGCTCTCCCTCTTAAGAGTCGGGAGTCATGGTCACGTCCCTGGAGAGCATGTCAGCAATCATTAGCGACACACAAGATGTGTGTGAGGTGACTTTCATTACACTGAAATGCTTATAATCAGAACATATATAGAGAGGAACATATTCTTTGCATACGCCATGTGTCCAGACCCTTCCAATTAGTGAATTTAGCTACTTTATGGGACCCCCAATTATAGAAACAGCTGTTCAGCTACACACACACAGTTTTCCTCCACAGAAAAAGCACTGACCAATGAAACGGGAGCCTTTGCATCAGCTATAGATCAAGGTCACCAAGCCCAGCAACAATCTTTGGATTAGTCATCCTGTGTTCTCTGACATGATGAAGCTCTATCCAACACCTTTGAGAGGGTATATGTCGTGTCATTGTGAATTTATGGTGCTAATTGATTTCAATCATGGTAATTCAATGTCAAAACTGGTTAATATGTCCATTCCTAATATTAGAGAGAGGATTGCCAACACTTAAAGTTGGTTAGTCAGTACCAAAGGAAGAACTAAGTTTGAGCTGTTGCAGAGATTAACAATAAAAAGTTCGGAATCGTGCTGGCGAGGAGTTTAAGTGTTTTAGTTTGTTAGTCTTGTGGGTGGTTGATAAAGTGAGATAATGTGCAGGTGCCAGGCTGAACACAGAGGCTTTTGAGGGCGGAACCCGAGCCCAAAGGCCGGCTCTGTGAAGAGGGATTGTTGAAAGATCGTTACACAATGTAGTAGGAGAGGATGGATCACAATGTGAGAGAAAGAGAGAAAGAGAGAGAGAGATTGTTAACAAAGACTTGGACAGATATTTAAAGAGGCAGAAGTTGAGAATATAAAAATTTTAAGCAGCATATACATTCCGGACATGCACATGATTTGTATTTAAAACATTTTTCTAATTGCATCTCACAGAAAGGGTCATGGCCCCATTTTGTAATTTTGCCAGTTTTATCAAAACAAAGTTAGAAACATGGACTCAAACCTATTTAGAGAGAACGTAAAGTGCATAGAAATGTAATTTATTAATTCATTTATCATGATTAAAACCAGAATTCCATTTAAATAGTATAGAAAATGAAACTGATACTTCCCCATTATAACTGACTTTTTACCTTTGACAAATGTTATAACTGAACATTTACCATTGTGTAGATGCGCTGATCGATAAAATGATATTAATTAAATGATAAAGCTTCATCACTTTATCAGTGTTTATTATGAGATAGAGTTTTATGAAAGGAAAAAGCCAGTAAACCTGTCAATTTATTACTTTACCATGTAAAATAAAACCAGTACGACCTGATAATGCTATGTAAATTTGCTCAAATCATATTGCGTGGGATGTCTGTATAGTCTGCGACGGCCTTTATTGCTTTTCATATCCGCTGCTAGGTTTTGTTTGGTGTTCCAGACTGTGTCCAGATAAGTCCTGGGTGGAGGATTTGGAGCTGGGGCCGGGCAGAGCGAGGGGGGAGACGGAGAGGCAGCGCAAGAGTTGGAGCGAGAGGAAGGGGGATGGGACTCGTCCGCCCCGCTGATGCAATCCTGCCACCCGGAGAAGAAATTGCCCAGCTGGGAAGGAGCAGAGAATGGGGAGAACAAAATGCAGAAGTGGGGGTGGGGGTGGGG
>JBBMFX010000037.1:24562606-24577759 GCA_037832545.1 Rhabdalestes septentrionalis | reverse complement strand
CCCCCCCCCCCCCCCCCCCCCCCCCCCCCCCCCCCCCCCCCCCCCCCCCCCCCCCCCCCCCCCCCCACCCCCCACCCGAGTGTTTAACTTCAGTACACACTCTGCAAAGTTCACACCGTCTGGATCTGGCACACTCGTTCGAAACGTGCCGCTTTTCACACAAAAACGCAAAAACACGCAGTGGAACCGTGAGCATATGCCACATAAGCACAAGTGGGCTATTCACAAATATAATAAGGATCTATAACTTTAGTCTCATTTAGCTGTTTATAAACTCCCCCTCATTCACACAGGCATAAATCCCGCATACGCACACACATGCCCTCCAGATGTGCATCCAAGCTGTGCCTGCTATTACGCTGGCACTTCATCAGAGGCCGACTCTCGGTGTCCAGGCAGGATCTAATATAACCGCTAGGGTGGAAAACAAAGCATCCATATGTACAGTGCTGTGCAAAAGTCTTAGGGACCTTCGGAAATTATATTTGAAAACTGTTTAAATGAGTAGTGAGTGTTTTTTGTTCACATTTATAGAACTTACTAAATATAACTAAAAAGAGGAAACACAAATTCATTTGTACAGTAAATAGTGATTATATCAGTGTATCAGATTGTTCCTTGTGGAAGCCCAGTATTACAGTTTCCATCAGACACCCGGTTTGATGATATGAGTCCTTCGTTAAATTTACTCAGAAGCTGCAGATGAAGTTTCACAAATTCAAACAACGGCTGGAGGAACCCGAGGAAGAATCTGGAACCGAACCTGTGTTCTCCTCACCAGATCACACAATATCAAGTACTGTTTCACAAACAAAAATAAACCTTGATTCTTTTTACTGCTTTCTTGTTGGTTTGCATTTATTCTAATGTTAACTTTGCTGGCAGAACGACACATTATCGCATGCAGAGAAAATGTTTTTCAACCATTTGCATAGTGGCCTAAGACCTTTGCACAGAGCTAAATATATTTATATGAGCTGGACATATTGGACATTATCAGGAAGCAGCGGTTCTTTTTTCCATTGTGATAAACTGGCCTGTTTGCCTAATATTCTAAGTATCATAAACCTCACATAACTGCCCAACCCTTCATGGCAACAAAATAAACAGAGCACTGAAGCTGAAAGCAGTAATTAAACTGATCTTTTTACAGAGAGATGTGCTTAAGATTCAGAACAAAAATGGAACTCTTTCATAAGTCACTCTGAAACCTTTTCTGCTTGTGAATTGAGTGTTTGTTACTTCAAATCACTACGGTAAGTCCCCTTGGGTCTTGGTGGCTCAAGACTCAAATCTGAGGAAGATTTAGTTTACTAACACAAGACACCTGACTGCTTTATTCCCGAGGAGTTCCAACACTCTATACAGTGGGCGCAGTCTGAGACCACACTGATAATCTGGGATGTTTGTCTTTTAAACAATATACCTTTAGAAAACTGAACAAAACAACAGTCCTTAGTACAAAGCTTTCAGAGTTTATTTAGACTTATATTTATAATATACTTTTCTTTGTGTCTATGTGTGTCTGTGCAGCATAAGCAGTTTCCTCCAGGATCAATAACGTTTCCAGATTAAAACAAAGAACAGATGACTAAAAGTAGGAAGAAATACTGAAGATTTGGAACTGATTCTCTGTCACTGTTTAACCTGAAGAAAATCTGTGACACTAATCTGTATATATATATATATATGTGTGTGTGTGTGTGTGTGTGTGTGTGTGTGTGTGTGTGTGTGTCCCCTCCCTTTCCCCATAGTGTGTGTTCAGATGACTCTCAGGTGGATCTGATTTGCTCATCAAAGACTTCTGAACAAAGTTGTGGAATTTGAGTCACGCTGTCATTAACAAAAACACTAAAACTCAGACAAACTCTAATTTTGTGGACAACAAAACATGATGAACAAGAAAAGGCCTCGCTTGGTCACGTCTGTTACATGATTAAAATAAAGGTATGAAACCTATGGCAATTTTTCTTTCAATAGCTCTCTTGGGCAAATATAGTAAAATACTTTTCCATCCTCAGAATGCTATAAGCATACCAGCTGCACACACACACACATACACACACACTCACACACACACACACACACACACTCATATACAGCCAGACACACTTATACACACACACACACACACATACTGCCAGACACACACACACACACACACACACACACACAGATACAAACAAACTCTCACTCTCACACACACATACACTCTGTCTACAGTGAAATATGTGGCGGCCCTTACCAGACTCCATGTGCTCATTTCCTGGTAGGAGGAGTCTGTAAACAATGCTGTCAAATCAAGCGCAGTTACACACACGCGCACACACACCACACAACCACACACACACGAACACACAGGATGGATGCTCTCAGTTACTAGAAATAGATCCAGCCAAGTAATCTCGCTATTACAGCCTTGCTCTTGTTCTGTTTATGACGTCAGGCCTGTGCCTGAGAAAGCTAATCGCAAACAGACCGCAAAGAACTGCAACTCTCTCCTGAAACACTAAAACACCTGTTCATGCAATACACATGCAATACGTGATTCACTTCAAGGCAGCTGCTTAAAAACTTCACAAGCTGTTTAGAGCACATTCATCACTTTTTACAGGACCAACTGTACTAATTGATTTCACTGAAAAACAACAAAGAATCTAAATCTTTTAGAAATCTAGAAATCTTAATGTGGAAATGTTACTAAGAAAAAATCTTAAATTTTTTTTTCACAAACCCAAACAGCAGCTGGAGGAACCGAGGAGGAATCGGGAACCCAAACTGTGTTCTCCTCACCAGCTCACACAATATCAACAACTTGTTACAAAAACTTTTTACTTCTTTCTGTTTGCATTTATTCTGAAATTAACTTTGCAGGAAGAAGGACACTATAAATCGCTGAGGAAAATGGCTTGAAACAGTTTGCACAGGTGCCTAAGACTTTTGCACAGTACTCTCTATGACTGTGTGAATGCCTCTCGCTAGCTTTGCAAAGCATCTGCCACAGAGAAAAAGTATGGAGATCCATCTAAACCTCCGGGGTGAGAGGGAGTGGAAATCAGTACCAGAGCTGCCCTCTTGTGGCCAAACTAAATCAACACATAAGGCCAGAATAAACTACGGTAAATGACATGGAAATGATGAGCTTACAGAAAAAACAAAGCTGCGGCTGCTTTTTTCCAAAGAAATGGTGAATGTTGTTTGTTGCAATGATGATATTAGCATTTTATTTAAAATTTTTAAAGTTGCACCAGGGCAGATGTATCCAATACTGACATTCATTCAGCAGCAAAAGGCAGCTTCGATGCCTAAAAGATCATTTCAACACATTAAAACGTTCATCGGCAAATAATAAGAGCTTATTGTTACACTGCAGTCTTTACACTGCGGATTTTTTTTCTCTATTTTATCATCCCACACACAATATGAAAGTAACCAGACGGCTTCCTCTGCACCCTCTATTCTGATAAAGGAGAAGTTCCCCACCCCCTTCTCAAGTTACAGCAATGTCAGAGCATTAGTAGCTTTAATTTTCTCTTAAGGTAACACAATTATCATATAATTACTCTAGACTGGCTTCTAATAGCACTTCATTTATAAAATGCAAGTTAGACAATATTTTGGTTTCCATAGCTCTTTTTGAGCACAATTCACATCTACAGCAAAGTAGACGGTCCATCATATAAACTGACTGTCAAAATTGATTGCCACACATTGCAGAGTAAAGTACTACAATTTTATTTATTTGTCTCTCTTAATAACCACAACATTTATTATAAATCCTGTTGTGAATTCAGTCCAGAGTAGTTTTTTTCTGGAGAATCTTATTTTAACTAATGCAATATTTTATATCATCAGCCCGAGTCTAATGTGTAAGAACAGTATTAGAAGATTTAGCAGGATGTAAATGTGTCTATTAGTCCTCAGTGATGCACTTCATTTGATATAATAAAGCATATATTGACTTGAATGACACACAAAGTATACAGTGTGTCCAGCATCTCCATCTCAGCTACATTAAGGGGAATAAAAATGACACAGCTTCCATAGAAAATCAGTGTCAAAAGAATGGGGGACTCATATGAGACTGAGGGTCACTGCAACCAGTGTGAAACTTCAACTAGAGTTGTAAAAAGCTCACCAAAGTGGGGTTATGTGGAAGCTCCATCCAGTACTTATAAAATAACTTGAAGCGGCATTTGCAGTGTAGTACTAATTCAGCATTGGTATGTGACCTTACTAGTGCTCACACAGCTGCAGTCAAATCTTCACAGCAATGTTCCAGCATTCTATTAGTATAGTAATGTGTGTGTACAGAGTAATACATAGAATTGCATATAGCATGTATTGTAGTGTATATCATATAATAATTAAGTGATAAATGCAGACCAGTATTAAGTAGTTCACCACAAAACAAACTCTCTTCGTCTGACTTTCGTTGTCTTACCTTGCGGTTGCCGGCCATCTTGCCAAGGAAGCTGAAACTGCGCACCAGCGAACGCAGGCCTGCGG
Source organism: Rhabdalestes septentrionalis (assembly GCA_037832545.1). Taxonomy (NCBI): domain Eukaryota; kingdom Metazoa; phylum Chordata; class Actinopteri; order Characiformes; family Alestidae; genus Rhabdalestes; species Rhabdalestes septentrionalis. The sequence continues at coordinate 24,573,250 of JBBMFX010000037.1, read as the reverse complement.
ACTTCTCCTCACTCTCCACCCTCTGAACCCCCTTGCCCTCCGTCCTCGCCTCGCTCCCCCACTGCTCACCGACCAGCTCTGCATCCACACTGCAGCACAACAATAACACACACACACACACACACACACAAACACACACTCAAGCTCTAGGAGACCAGTACCATACCCTGAATTGTCCTGTGATCTGAACCAAAGTTGAGGTTTACCTCTGTGTGGATCCTCCGAGGAAAGAATTACAGGAAGATTCTGTTGGAGGAAAAAAGCAGAAAAACTTGGTTCAATTAAGTCCTCATGAACCGCCTCCAACTTCTGTCCACTTCTATACTTTTCACTCTGAATAAGTCAATGTTTTAAAGGTCCAGGTCCAGGTTCAAATGCTGGTGCATGTACAGTTTAGATATGAAAGGTACTGTAATAAGTCATAATGGCCAAAAAGGAGCTCTGTTAGAGAAAGAGAGGGATGTGAGAAATGACCACGGTACATAGCTTCAGGGCGCTAATGACAGACTCAGCAGAACAAATACAGGAAGACCGCTTCCGCATAACTGCACACTCACATACACATACACACACACACACACACACACACACACACACACACACATACACACACACACACCAAGACACTACACTATCCCAAGACACTATATGAAACTTGGGTCTGATGAATACGCAGGAAAACATCCTCAGTGCACCCACACACGCACACACACACATACACACTTGCACACGCACGCACACATACACCCACACACACACATACTACCCACAGAACATGCACACATACAAAAAGGAAAACGTCCTTATTGCACACCCCCAACAAACACACATACACACACAAAACACACACACACACAAAACACACATACACACACATACAAACACACACACACACAACACTCCAAGACACTATAAGATTGGGTACGGTGAATACACACATACTTCCTCAGTGCGTCCACACACACACACACCCACATGCACACAAGTAGAAAATTTAAGCTACTTAATACAGCAAGAGCAGGCAGCATCTGCTAATCATGTGAGTTTCCTCAGTCATTCTGCAGCAGCAGCTTGTGACACTATAAAATATTTTTGTGTCTGACATTGGTAACTGAATGCAAACCAATATGTTTTGACGGGGTGAGGGAATTAGTTATTTTCAGAGTAGAATGTGATGTGTAAGTTGAAGGAGCAGCTCAAAAACATCCTAGTGAGACATTATTGGTCCTCCCTCTGGGAGTCCACTGTTGACTTTAGCACTGTGGCTGGTTTACCTTGGGCGTGAGAGTGCGGGCGCTGCTTGGCATGGGCTGGCTGGCTTCTGCTGGGATTGGCACAAAGAGAGGGCACGGACACACTGTAGCCCTTAGGCAGGTTGGACTGCTCCTGCAATGCACACAGCATCATACAAGCATGACGGCACTTAACATACACATAGACACAAATGCATATACATACACATATTTCTACACTCTTATCATGATATTAGAGTTCATCTTGGGAGGAGTGAGCAAAAATATTCTTCAAAAATTTTCTTCTGCATTAAATTGTGTTGTTTCCCCCAAACACGGTCGATGCTTAGGGTTGCATGGTATATACTTTGCTCATCCTTTTCTTTTTTGTGGGGTGGTAGTAGCTTAGAGCAGCGGTTCCCAACAGGGGGGTCCCGGCCCACAAGGAGGCCTCAGCGATCTCTGTGGGGGGTCGCGGCATATTTAAAAAAAAAATTTGCAGTGGGCAATCAGGAAAACTGTCATGTTGCCTTAGTTAATTTTATCCCCTGGCTGACCAAAAAATCGACAAATTTGTAATTCTTCCACCACAAAAAAGACGAGTCTCACTGATTCACCTTCAGCAGCTAATAGTAATGACCCAAGCAAACTGGAACCAGGTGAGGAAGCTCCAAACATTTCAGGTCGCAGCACTAGCAATATAGGAAACACGATACACAGAAAATACCAAGACAGTTACCTGAACTACGGTTTTATTCCAGTTTAAAGGCCAAATGGTACGCATGTTTTGCTTTTATATTTTACATTAGGCTATTATTTGTGCATAAACATATCTAGATATAGTATTAAACATACAGTTTATTTGAAAACAACATTTTTTGTCATCCTTACTGCAAACTTGTATGAGTGATAATATCATAAAATGTGGAGGGGGGCCTTACAAAACAAAAGGGTGTCTCAGGCAAAAAAAGGTTGGGAACCACTGGCTTAGAGGGTAAAACACTTGTCTGTGGCACCTTCTACCATTGTGTCCTTGAACAAGACACTTAACCCTCGCTTGCTGCATGGGGACTGTCCCTGTAACTAATGATTGTAAGTTGCTCTGGATTAGGGTGTCAACCAAATGCCACTTTATCTTATGCAATGATGATATGGCAAAAGAATGCGAAATGAACACGTAAAAGCCCTGTAACCAATCACAGCCCCGGATACGGATATGTGTGTGTATGAAGTGCACATATGGTTCTGGCATATCCCACTCAGCTGATTAATCCTCACACACTGTGATTCAGTAACACTCCAGATATATGTCACTGTGATTTGACTCATTCTTACTCTTGCTTTTCTAGTCATGATTTCAATGGTTTTCTGTATTATGGACCATGAGAGCTGGATTACCCCGATACTATGGGCTTGTGTCTTGCTTCAATTCTCCTTCCATTGCACATATCATTTAATGAAAGCAAACTGAAAGCTAACAGCTAAATCAGGAAATCTATATAACGGTAATGTCAGTCTTAAACTATGTCACATTGCTCATTCACCAGTGCATTTTTGACACACCGGCAGTCAAAAAATCACAGTTTGTAACAGTAAGTATAATATCAGTATATCCATGCTGTCCCTGCTCTGTCTCACCTCAGGGAAAGAGAAGACTTGGGAGTCAGAGCCCGCCTCTTCCTCAGCGAGTGACAGCAAGGACTCCATATCTTCCCTATAGTGAGTAATGGGAGCCCGTCGCGGGTCCCGCCTCCCGAGATCCCCATACTGAACTTTCTCCATCTCCAGAGGGTCCAGAGCCTCGAGACTCACACTGACACAGGAGGAAAGAAAGACAAGTTTTAAGCTTTTTCAATTTCTTTAGTTTTTCAGAGATTTGTGAAGGGCAAAACAAAGGTGCCACCTTAAAAACTACAAAGACTGATCTTTTTATTTTCAAAACAACTTAAATCAAATTAGACGATTGCATAGTGAAACTAATATGCTTATTATTACGGAGTTACTATGAAGATACTCATAACAAACTCGTGACAGAATGTATCACAAGGATTTTTATTCTTATATTGCCCAGTTTTTGAGACAAGCCAGTTATAAGAATCTTTCTATGTACTTGCTCTCCTTTAAAATCAAACAGACAGAAACCGCAAGGAACTATACAACAAACACACCATAATCATATGACTGCGCCTTCTGTGTCAGTTAAAGTGCTCCTCCATCAGCTGCCAGCCATCTACTCCATTCCAAGGAACCTCTTCTAAACTGTACTCAGAAACACACAATAAGGGCCCTGATGCCACACTGTGCCCTTAAATAAAACCGCTAAACAAATCACAACTGCCAACACTGCCAGTGCCACACAAACTACTGTCGATATCACAAAGTATGCAAACGCAAACAAAACCCCGAGCGCAACAGCTGCTATAAGAGCAAATACAGCAATCGCGACCCGTAAAAGGATGTTCTCCATTATGCCCTAAAGCAACACTGCTCTTCTATCTCAGCCGGTGTGAGCCAGCACAAACTTGACCTCTGTTCAGTCTGACAATAGAGTTCAATGTGAGCCTGAACAAAGGAGAGAGAGAGGAGGTGGACAATGGAGACACATAGTTCTCTCTCGCGCGTCTGTCCTGCCCTCTTTCAGCCCCTCCTTCTGGGGAAAAAGAGCGAGGATGAAAGTGTGCTAGGATATGAATAACCCTCATTAAGTACAGGTTTCAGGTACTAACAGACGTGTCAGTGTTCATTGGTGCCAAATTTTTTGATACTCACAAAATCAATTAAAAACACATGATTCATATTATTCCATTGACCAAAAAAGCCAGTTCTTTAAAACTCCAAATAGGTTTAAAAGAAATCAATTCAGGAGTGACCTCTTGTGAGTCATTAACAACAGACTGGTGCTCTAAATGGATTTGTAAAAAAGCGAATAGACTTTTTCTTTTTTTAATTCAGATACTAGTCAGAGATCCAGTGCAAAGAGGGCTTGACATACTTTACTTCCTGTGCTGATAAAAGTTGCACTAGGATGTTTAGGTGCTTCCAAAATGTATGCAATTTACACTGACCTGCTATGTTTACATTTCTGTTTAAGTTGGTGTTTGTGAAGATACTTTTACGTACAGTCAATAGTTGCTATACGTTTACTCAATATGGGTCCAAGCAACTTGAACCAAGAGTTGATTTGATTCATGAAACGCATAAGTTGTTTACAGTGGCGCCCCCTACCTGCGCTGCTCGTACTGCGGAGCAGAACCCAGCCCTGCCTCTGGCTGCCAGCTGTGTCTGCGGATACTGGAGGGGTGGATAGCCTGAAGGCCAGCGAGAGACAGTCTCAGACTCATCTTCCTCACTGGGAGAAGAGGCGAGATCTTGGGCAAACGGGGTGATCGGGGGGAGGAGGGCGAGGCAGGGGGAGGTGCTGGACAGGGCACGCAGCGGCCATGGGCTGTAGCGGAGTCCAGGTTACGGACACGCCGAGGGTGCGGGCTGCTGATCATCTGAAAAGAACAAAGAAGAAAATATCAAATTAAAGATTAATAGGATTAACTGCATAATAAACTTTATAGATATGTGAAGCTAAATTTGACACAGTATTAAAAAACTACACCGATTCATTAATACACATGTAAAGTTTAAAGACACAATTTGGCAGCTCAGTGGCTTTTACTCTCAAAGTCAAAGTCAAAGTCATCACAGCTGTCTTTGTTTGAAGTGAGAAGACACGACACAGCTCCAGAGTTAGAGTACAAAACGATGCAAAGAATACATGTATATAAATATAATATAGATATAAACTCTAAACTAGGAGACAGAAAATGTGCACTGATTGAATGTGTTTCTCATTCTTTTGCAAATACAGAGAAATGCATTGAAACGATCATCCACGACAATGTGTTATACTACACATACCGTGGGTACTAGTAAAGGTTCAGTCTCAGGGTCTTCTTGAAGGTTGCTGCCCTCTAGTGGCCAAGGGGTCTTCCTCACATGTTGGGGGATGAACAGGGGTTCCTACAGCTATAAAAAGATGAAAAGATCACGTCATACTGATATACATGACAATGAAATGCCATCTGATGATGTGCGTGTCTATTTGCATACTGTGTGTTTAAAAAGAAATTTGAATACTGAGCAGCGCATGTAGACAGAGTTTTCTTTTCATCAGATTATCAAAGTGCTTAAAAACAAATCCGATTTTCTGCAATTGTCTCATGAAAAAACGTTTATTGGGTGAAGGTCCCTGAAGCCTCTATGCAGCAACACTGAGACTACTTTAGTCTTTGGGCCTGCCGATATAAGATAAAATCTGAAACCTAAGAAATAACAAGTTAAACCTGGTTTGCCACATGGTTACTTAAGCTAAATAAAAGTAAAACAAGGTCTTTAAAAAACAATTCCACTGACGGAAATAAATCTAAACATGGAGGAGCAAAAATGACCACCAAAGTAAAATTAGATGACAAACAAAAAAAAAGAGGCAATTTTTAACTATAATTTACTAGTTGCTAATTCAGTTAATCAGTGGGTAAATTTTAGAATAAGATACAGTGACTGAAATTATGTAAGATCACAATACTTTATGAAGGGTTCTTGGCACACAATATGTGATAATATGTTTTTTTCTGACATCTGATTGGTTGGAACAGATGCAAAAGTACCAATGGTACCACATATTAAAAAAAAAACCCAAAATAATTAATACGAAAACATAACTCAATGTAATCAATTTAAACAAAACCCAGTTTAATTCTATTTAAGCAGAAGTTTAAAACTAATTGTTCTTGTAAGGAAACATGTAGCATTAATACTATATTTTGTAATATGATCAAATGTAATTTATCACTATTAATGATAAGCACCGTCATCATTCAGTCGTGGAGTTCCACATCCTGGAAAGAATGACGATCTATTTTCCTTCTCAAATGCAAAAACAAACTGTATCGAAGTATTGTTTTAAAGCAACTAGGTCATCTTCAGACAATACAAAATATAAAACATCAGTCATTACATTCCTACTTGTTTTTAACTGCCTGTCTTATTAACACATCTTATCTCTGGTTCGCTATCATACATATTTGCCTGTGTGTGTGTGTGTGTGTGTGTGTGTGTGTGTGTGTTGGAGGTTGAATCACCACTGCTTCCACACACCCTCATGCGTGTTACAGCTCATTAGCTGAGCTGAGCTGACCCAGCTGTGATAAAACTGATAGAGCCTCCAGCTCAGAGTGGTACCATACAGCCACACCAAAAAATACCCCCCCAACCCCCCCCACCACACACACACACACACACACACACACACAGCAACACAGAAAGCACCCCTATCATGTGTGTGTATAAGTGTCTTTTGGACAGCACTGACTGAACAGCTGCTCATTTAGTGGAATAAAATGAGGAATACAGTAAGAGACAAAACCTGAAGGAAAGGCCCATTTGCGTGTATTTTTTAAAAATTAGCTTTATAAAATGTATTTTTAAACGTTTATTGGTCCCACTTAGCACTAAGACTGCCCTTATAAAGCATTTATAAATTATTTGTAATAAACAATTTATAAAGGATTTATAAAAAGGTTGTTAATTAGCTTGTAGACAGTTTTATAAATCGTTAACAGGTTGCAACAGTCCTAAATTTATGGAGGCTCACTATTTGGGAAGATCTCAGACCTTGTAGCTTATATTGTCATTTTCTCAGGAGAACGTTAAACCGTCAACATACTACTAACATTACACTAGGTCCTGGCAAATACTGAGCCTGTATCAATGTATGGCAACTGTTTTATTTCAAGCAAACTCTAATTAACCCCCATCTAATTAACAACATGGTTATAAACCATTTATAAACCCTTTATAAGGGTAGTCTTACTGAAAAATTTAACTAGTTTATCTTTATTCAGTAGCATTTCACCTTCTCTTAGAAAGCCTCTGCATGCTCACATGTCCTTTTGAAAGTTTAATTACTTATTTATTATTGATTACATATTTATCCAAATCCTCAGACAATCAAGTACAATAACAGTTGGTGACAGGCTTAATTGTGTGTGTTATTTTGCTGGAGGCATTTACATGCTTACTCTGTGTGTGTGAGTGCATGTGTGTGTGTGTGTGTGTGTGTGTTTGTCAAAAAGAGACACGTAGCCTCGGTCTGTTGACTATTTGTCAATTATTTGTCATGTATGAAGATTAAATGTATTTAGTTCTGGCGAAACAAAGCTAAATATTTTTCAGTGGTGAGATTATGTGAGTTACAATTCCTTCAACTCCTCTAACCTCATTTCAACCATTTCATGTCTCTCAAGGTGTCTAAAACTCTCCACTATTTGCTGTTGAGGCTTTTGGGTAAGTGTACATCAGTGTTCTATCAATGCACAAATAAAAAATAAACCGAAAATATTGATTAAATGTTACTAGAATATAAGAACATATCTCGACACTGCTCCAGTTACAGCCAATGAGCAGCTCAGTCCCCCAGCCAATCAGCACTCAGTGGCCAGAAAATGAATTTACTACCAACTACTGCATCCAAAAAATGTTAACATTTATTTTATGATGCAGTACTTCTGTACGCCTCAGAAAATGAAGGATAACTCCTGTGTGAAAGGTAGAAATTTTTAGTTTTTAGTTTATTGTTATTATTTAATATAATGGGAATTTAGAAATCTTCCGGGTGACTCTTAAACCATCTCTTATATTCATCTATGTGGTGAATGTAAAAATAGATACATATCTATACACTCCCTGTGCGTGTCAGAGGAAATCTGATTTCTGGTTCACTTATGCAGATTCCAAGTTCCTTTATCTACAGATTATCGAAATGCTTGTAAACAACTGATACCAAAATCAGATTTTCTGCTATTATCTGATTCTTATGTGCATAAAAACCACCTTTAAACAGGTCACTGATTTGTCTCTAAATTTGTGAATCGGTTTATGTATTTAGTGTTTAATATGAACTACTAAAGATAAAGATACTCTGTAAATATGATATGTTCATTTAGCCCACAGAGTGTGAAACAATCAAAAATGGTAAAGAAATTGGGATCAGCTATTACAATTCATGAACAGTGTGCCCGTATTAAGCAGGTTTGTTTACTTAACGTTCGCACTAGATTAGAAACCTGAAAAGTAGCAATGTCATGTGAAACTAAAAGAAAATGTCAAAAATGCTTTTGTGTGTGTTTTGAAGAGGCGTACCATCCTGCTTAATACCCTTGGTGGTGTCCAAACTGAAAGGCGAGATGAAAAATTTAACATAGACAAACAATCATGTTCTTTCGATGGAAAATTACACATTTATTTTAGTGTTAAATAAACATAACACACGTTGTCTATCAGTTGTGAGTCACTGAAACATAACACCAACTATGTACATAATTAGTGTCTTACACATGCTGATCCGTTCCAACCGAACATACGAACAACGATAAGGGAGGTGTAAGGTATCGCGTATGCCTGTAATCTGCTGCTCATATGTCTCTTCTTTCCAGTAACTCAGTCCAAGTATCGGCTGGAGGGGAATAAAAGCCCCCAGCGCTTTCTTTAAAGATGAAGCTCCATCTTGCACATATAGGATGGGTTGGAGTGGCATCTGTCATCTTACCTGACCTCAGGTATTCTCTCATCCAATTCTAATAACAATGATCCATCATCTGGTAAAGCCTTGCTGAAGAGAAGAGCATTCTTCCAGCAAATAAAATTGACTTTAGAGATGTCCACAAACTTTTGGACACCATATGATTGAGCATGTGAGCAGGTTTGGCCACAAAAACAAAGGACTGGAGTGTATAAAGAGAGGGTTTGTGTGTGTGTGTGTGTGTGTGTGTGTGTGTGTGTGTGTGTTTGTAGGTGGCTGTAAGGGTTGTTTTTAACACATAATAACAGGCATGCAGGAAGTGAGGTGGGTCATCTCCATTTCCACCTGGCTATTCTCTTGTTCTCAAAACAGGCCTTATTGTTCACCTTGTTTCTCACTTAAACTGACACTCCGGTGGCGTCTACTCGACTGTGAATGCTTCCACTTTCTCCTGAGAACAACCACGAGAAGAAACTGATATCGATACAGATGAAGCTTATCAATATCGATTCCCTTACTGATGCTATGCTCCATGATTTGGTGCCAAAAACATAGACATCACTTAAAAAGACTTGAAGAGATTCTACGCTTATTTTATTCTGACTTATCGTGGAGAAATAAGGAGCTAAATAGTGTCCGGAGTTTCCTGTATATATAATTAAGGAGGAGCGATTGCTTCAAATTTCAACAAATGTGTGTTGGTGATGTGCCTCCATCCCTCCACTGATCCAGTCCAGCACTGACTGTTTGAAAATGCAGATGTTTGAATGCATTAATGGTGACGGCAGGGCGGGAAATTCTCCAGATTTCCGCACTCTACAGGCCAGTCAGGAACTGGGACCCGTACAGCACCGGTTCTCAAAAACCATCTTGAATCACGAAGCACCCAGCATGTACATATTGATCTCCAGCCATGCAGCCAGGCAAACAAATGAAAAAACTGCCAGTGAGGGCGAAAGCAAACAGTGCAAACTATCACATCCTTATTCCTCAAGGAACGAGACAGCTCCAAGCAGGTCAGCTGCACAGCAGTGGCTCAATGACACGTTTATGCCACTGGAATGACTTCAATGAACTGTTGAAGGCTGCTGAGACTAAAACAAGGCTTACAGCACCTTAAAACAATGCAGTCTGAGGCAACAGGCTGGTTATTATTGGGCTTCAAGGATGCCATCCCTTGCAATAGGACCAAACCACTGAGGTCTATCTCACAGAGCATTAAAAAATGCACCCACTATGCCATGGAGTCAATACCCAAATCTGGGGTCCACCCCTTTTTTATGTATATTTACTAATACCCACATAGGACAAACAAACAAAGGCCCATTTCTATGTAACCCCTTACATAGCACAAACACAACCCGCATTTCCATATATGACAGCTCTCTGCGGAATTTAGCATAACATTGCCAGACTACAATCATTCATATCATTTTCGTTTTCAAAACACTTCACAAAACTATGACAGACACAGTCTGAATAACTCATTCTGCATTTTAGTTTTCTAATTTTTAATACATTTGCCAGTAATAAAAGATAGACGGTGTTTCATTCTGTCCCACAGGCAAGCAAACCACACATTGTGTTCAGAAAAATTGCACACTATGTTGAGCTCCACTGTAATAAAAGAATGATAACGGGATTCTAAAAGGTTTAGCAGTACCGTTTTGATTGACATTTGCTGTACAGATCTATATCCAATAATTTTATATATATATTCAATGATTCAAAACGTTTATTGTCATATGAACAGCAGAAAGCACGTTTCTCTGTACAATGTAATTCTTTATTTGCTGCCCACACAAATGCCGCGTTAAGAGTTTTATGTACAAATAAGTTAGT
>JBBMFX010000037.1:24514711-24525171 GCA_037832545.1 Rhabdalestes septentrionalis | reverse complement strand
AACTTGCAGGTTCTGCAGGTCCCCGTGCTGTTTGTGTTCTAGAGTGAAGGATCTCCACACGTGAGATGTGTGTCTCTGTTCTCTGCTGCCGTCTGCCTCGTCTTGTTGTGGTCCAATGTTTACATACCACTCTACGTGCCCCTTTTATGAAGGGACTACAGTAATTGGTTAAACCAAGGAATGCGTGTCAGCTTCAGCCAATCAGAGGCAGAGACTGCAATACGTCCAAAGCGAGGGCAGAGAGAGAGGAAAAAAACACGACTAGTCGACTACTCTCAGAGGCTGTTGACTAGTGCCTCTATAGTCAACTAACCGACTAGTCGACTTTTGTGTTAATGCCCTAATATATATATTATACATTATATAATGCAATTATATAATTACATACCTAACATTTCAAAAAGTCTTCTTAATGTGACATGATTTTATATATGCACAAAATATATTTCTATACAAGATTCACGTTTTGTAATAATAAAAACCTTACTGATTCTGAAGGAACCTGCTCATGCTATGACTGCACAGACACACCAAATACCAGATATTTTAGTGTAAGTAATAATGACATAAGTGATATTGCACATGAGAATACTATTGTATAAGCAGTGACATAAGTGTGGACATAACTGGCATCACTAGTGATATTTCATATCAGCCTATTGCAAATAAAATAGGAAACTACACATTTGAGTAGTAGCAGGTTATTGCACAGATTATTCTGTAAACTGTATAATCTAGTGGGTGGGTGTTTTATTGGATTTAATAAGACTTAATATCTAATAGTGTCCTTGTCATAAAAGGAGCAATTTCCTCTGGGATCAATGAAGTTTTCTGATTCTGATTTCTGGTTTCTGATTAATGCTCCATCCAGTCATGGAAGTTTGTCAGCCCGAACAACTCATGTTGAGAGGTCCTCAGGCTAAAGATCAGCCTTCATACCCCTGAGTCAACGAAACCCCTGCCCCTCCCCCCACTAAATAAAGAATAAAAGGTTCCTTTTACTCTTTATTTATTTGGAGTGTGTCTCACCTGCTGTGACACTGCGGCCGCCAGGTTGCCCCCTGCGCTGTCCCCCGACACAGCCACCCGATCTGGGTCCACTTTGTACCTGTCCAGGACGTCCACTTGAAGGAAGTGCTTGACTACGTGGTATACGTCTTCAAACTGGGCTGGGAAGTGGTGAGGTGGCGCCAAGCGGTACCTGCACAGAGCTCAGGTAAGATTTCTCAGTAATGCATTCATGAAGAAAGTAAAGGAAACCAAATTTTACTCAGAAAAATAACAAAATGAGCTGAGTGGTAAAGGTGTCTATCACAAGCATAAGGTCTTGGATTCCAGGCAGGCTTTCCACAATGCTATCTGAACACTGAAAGCGACTCTGGGCCAAATTACACAGTGTAAATAAGGAAAGAGCACTCAAGAGAGATAACAGTCTGCATTGTTATTTTTATTTACTTAACTGCTTTGTTTAATGCTGGACTATAGCTGGACATGGTTTAACGCTTAGAACTCAGAGTGTACCATTAAAATCTTAATTCAACTAACATAAACAGTGTAAAACCGGTGTTTGCTCTCCTACACACTCACTGTTCGATGCTCTTTCGCTTGATGGGCATTTGCGTGTGACGCCACAGTTAATATCCCGATAGCGATGTTATTACATGTTTTTTTATGTCTTCCCTTGGTCATACAGAGGATTTGAAACACATATGAGGCAGCGAGGTGATGACTGAACTGTTTACTGTGCTCTTCCTGATGCAATACACCTGATTCAGCTTATGAAATGTTTTCCACTTGTCTGATGGACACACACAATAGAACCGCACAGTAATATGGCCTTACATAACCAGCAAAAAATAAATATCCTTCACTGCAGTAACAGACTGTGGGTAGTGTTTACTACTCTGGCTTCATATAAAATGTGCCTGAAAACAAAGTCAAAAAAGTGAAGCAGAGTTTTAGATGGTGTTTTAAAATGGCCGTAAGGAGCCGTGCTGTAACTTGCAATGTTTGTAAATTAAGTGACCCATTCGTTAACCCTACCTAAGCTGATCAACAGCTGAACTGAATACAGGCCTGTAACATCCCTGGTCGGCAGCCAATAGAGGCTGCCCTTTTCGGAGTTACAGACGTAGACTTTTAACTTGATTTTTTGTGGTACATATGTTCATGTTTATTTATGTTTGTTTGTATGAGATAAGATAAGAGATATGATAAATCTTTATTAGTCCCACAAGGGGTTTGTAACAGTAGTAAGTGGACAGAACAAAGTTAAGAGCAGCAAAATTAATAAAACAATAGAATAGAATTGAATAGCAAAATAGAATAAAGTCCTATGTCACAATTAGGCCTGGGAATTTAACACGTTAATTTGATTAATTAATCACAGAAAAAAATAACGCGTTAACATTTTTAACGCAATTAACACTTTAAGCCCTGCCACTAGTTAGCAAGCATGTAGTACTTCAATTGAAGACCAAAAATATGTTATCTTCCTGTTTAAACATTTGAGTAAGCAGCACGCGAGGAAGCTTGTGAGATTTGAAAGAAAAAAGTGCCAAAATGGCTAATAAAAATTTCTTGATGTCTGTTTTTGCCGATTCTGACTCTGAAGGGGGATATTTGCCTTTTGGTAAAGACGCTCGCGCGTCTCCCGGTTCAACTTCGGAGCGCAGCTGTGAGGCAACAGGGATCACGAAGCACAAACACATGTTTATTTCATCACTTTGCCCATCGGAAAGTGGGTGGCAGTGGTGAACGTGCTCATAGAGTCTGTAGGAGAGGTGATGGACGAGCTAGAGGCAGTAGGAGAGGGGCAAATTTGGGCTGGAAGTAGCCGTAGTCATTACATTAGCTTCTCCATTCAGACCTCCAGATGGGTGGGGGGCTGGAAATAGCGATGATAATGGTGGCTAGGTTTATTTGAGAAATGAGAAAGTGTATCAAAACTTACAACAGTCATATACTGTAACCTAATTCATAGATTTGGTTCAATCAGTGATACAAATTTCATGACCATTTTAGTCTAAGTTATTGGCTTGTTTCAATAATAAATGGTAAAAAAAGAAAAAAAACTGATTTTTGTAACATCTGTATATATGTCTGATTAAATGCGATTAATTATATTAATTACCATGTAATTAATTAGATCAAAAATGTTAATTGCTTGACAGCACTAGTCACAATATAATATAAAATAAAAATATACATTCTAAGATGTACAGTATAAAATCTAGGAATATGAGTATGCCTGACTGTATATATAAACATATATAGATGTAAACTCTAAGTACACAAAATTATAGACAAAATTGCATGTTTGGTATAAAATGCACAGTATGGTATCACAGTTTAATGTAGAATAATGTTCCAACATACAGACTAAAATTAGAAATGCACCAGATCATTTCAACATTTAAATAGCATATTTTAAATTGCACATTCTGCCCAGCAGTAGTAGCTTCATTCAAACATTGCACATATGGTAAATAGAAAAATGTAGTTATATTACACATAAGATAATTTAGCATAAGCTACCCTGTGTATTGGGTGAGAGTGTGTCTGTCTGCACGTGTGTGATCATCTGCAAAGTCTTTGTTGTATGTGATCTTGGTTGTCGGTCCGCTGACATCATGCTTTGTTTTGTAGTCCCTTGTCCTGTCTCAGGTTTCATTTGTGTTTAGGCCCTGGTGCCTTTTTTGTTTTGGAAATAATAGTTAAGAGATTATGGAGTTCTGTGCCTGCACCTCCCTTTGGACAAAGGCCAAAATCTGACAGGGCCACAGCCAAGCTGCTTTCTGACTGACTTAAATCTTGTCATCACAACATGAAAGAGGCCACTGTTTCTTTACTGTGCGCACAACAAACCCAACAATGTAGATACAAACAACTGGGAAGGCAATAAAGAAAAAGCTTTACTGTCTACTTGGCTGAAGATCAATTTCTGAGGAAATTTTTGACACTGTGAGAAACAAAAGGTGTACCAGGACATCACTAACAAGTTAAAACATCACTAACAAGTCTAAACAATGCAACTCAAATAAGACTATAAATATAAAAGACCACAATAACAAAAGTGGCTCAGACAGAAAAACCTTTGACTGGTTCGATTCTATGGACACATTTTTTCGGACGATGTCTGACAATAACCTGATGGGAGAGAACTGCACGTCAGAAACACTGTTACTGGACTGAGATACACTGGAAAATCTGAGTGTGCTACTTGTTCTGTGCCATCACAGTACAGTTTAAGTACAGTGCAGTTCCTGTATACCCATGGGAAATTGTCAATAGTGGAATATCAGGCAGATCCCTGGTTTACCGGGCTGGCTTACCGAGTCTAGCAGAGGTGGACGACTGAGCATGTTATGATACTTGTTAGTCACTGTTTGGACAAGCACAGCTATGTGGATCTGTGGTGAAAAAAGTCGAAGCTGCCAGGCCATTCAGCCTGCAGCAAAGGAGGTGCTGGTTTGGTTTATCAGCGACATCATGACCCTAGTCCAGCATTCATGATTCAGCTTCAGTAAATCCATCTAGGGGTCAGTCAAAGGTCATTAGCATTAAGCTAGTCTATGCTGTCCCGCCAAGGCAACTGGCTGGTCCCAGCACACCATCAAAATCCCTTCGAACCACACTGTCACGCCTCCCGGGGGAAGAAAAAAAACAGTAACTTCTTTGTTTTGATAGAGAAAAAAGTGACATAATACTCACTCCACAGAAACAACAACCGCATTGAGCTCTGTAACCATCTGTCTGGCCAGAAGATCGTAGGGTCCCATTCCTGAAGGAAGAGAAATAGACAGCAATGTGTTATTAAAAAATCGTGGGATATAGATTATAAATGTGATACAGCAAGATTTAAAAGTGAAAGCATTTTGTTGCATGTTTTAATGAGTATTACTATCATTAATTGTAACCAGTGGCCTTAACATCACCAAGCACACTTTACTCAAGCTTACATTACACAAAAAGTTGCACTGCTGTTTTACTCTGAAGATAACTTTCATATGATTATTTTTATTCGCATGGGGGCCAATAAGGTCCTGGCTGTGCCATTCATTTTGACATTCCAAATTTAATTTCACCATTTACCCACAGAACCCAAGAGGCACGCAAGAAATGGTAAATTGCCATCATAAATTCCTCCGGTTTGTGTTGACACTCAAGGCGTCTTGCTGAGTATTTTGTTCCTATGTCACATAGAACCAAAGTTATTGTAATTCAAAACACATAATAATAACAACTGCTACTGGGGTTGTTAAAATGATGCTACTTACAAATGGCCATAAAGAACAAAAATGCCCAAGTTTGTTTGATTTTAGATTTTAGAATAAACATTAAAAAAAAACATAAATAACCCAAGATCTTTGAAACTGGGAGAACTTTCAGGGTGGTCTTCACCCACAAGTGGGTGAGGAAACCCACAGAGCGAGGGGTTCAGGTGAGCAGCCGGATGGTTGTGCAATGAGATGTGCAGGAGAACAAACACTGGTTTTACAATGTTTTGCACTGATATTGATTATATTTTTTGATTTTATTTTGAGTGCACAGTAAGGTTAGGGGAAAGGAAATGAGCAATAGTGAGCAATACTACGCCTCCATGCCAGGGACTCTAGATGTCTGGCACGGTTCTAACATGGGGTGGTGGTTCCTGACAGCAGCTTGACCAGACTGCGTGACATCCCATGACAGATCACGTTATCAGTGTTATGTCAGCCATCTAACGGTTGGTTACCACTGTCAGGATGCAGGTCTGACAGTTCCACCAGATGGTATGGTTTTGTTTTTGCAAATAGGGCAAAATTGCACTTAAACAGTATGATGATGACAACGACAATGACGACACTAGTGATGATGGCACTACAGTCAAGAATGTTATTTTTTTGTCCTGTAAATTTTCAATTCACTTACATCCTCCAGCAAGTCTGAATCACAGGTTTCATAACATATTGTATACTGATGAACACTGTGTTGATTATCTTCTGCCTATAAATAAATACCATTTTGCCGACAGATTAAACAGCTGCTATTAGCACATTTTACTATGGAATGACCTCATCATGTACTTAGTAGATATAGAGTAAGGTCTGACAAGGCATGCCATTATTAGTGTATCTAAAAATTGCAGACAAAGAACTGCAATGTAACTATTTGCTGCTGAGAACAGACAGAAAGATGGATATGTGTTGATTGATCAGAAAAGAAATAATTCAAAACAAGCTGCCTCTGTCGCTCAGGTTCCATATATAGACTAGAAAGATTTCCTTAAAGAAGAAATTCGGTGTGAAATGGACGTGGGGTATATTGAAACTCGATAACGAGTATGAACTTTTGTTGAGTAGCCCACCTTCATTTGCCTCCTGCATTCCGAAACACAGCGCTTTTAGCCGATGCTAACCTAAGGCTCTACTATGCTGATAATATTAGGTCATGAGGCATCACATAGCCAGTGCAGATAAATCACTATTTTTACACCATTAATAAGGCTTGTAGTGGCACCGAACTTCATTTCTAGAATTCTGTTGGCCCTGACATTTAAAACAAGACTTTGAGAGCTTTAAAAGAGCACAGGTATTTTATTAAAAAGACAGTTTATACAGACAGCACCTTCATGGAATTTTCCGGTTGCAGCCATCTTGAAATTAAAGCGTGATTATTCAACTGACGAGCACAAACAAAACTAAAGCTGATAACTCATGTGAATACTCCCATTAACTGTAGAGTAGAGTTGGCGCATCAGGAGTTGCAATCTTGCAAGAATGGCAGAATATGAGGACACAGAGTTGGCCTATCCTACCTGTTCGTTCATGCTCGTCAATAGATTTATCATGCCTTAATTTCAAGATGGCGTTGACTGGAAAATTTCCTGAAGGTATAAAATGTCTATTTAACAAACTACCGGTGCACTTTCAAATTTCTCAATGTCTCGTTCTAAATGTCAGGGCCCTCAGAATTCTAGAAATGAAGTGGGGAGCTAGTTTGAGCATTGTTAATGGTATAAAAATGGCAATTTATCTGCACTGGCTGTATAATGCCCTAGGCCCTACCTAGGGTTGCCAACTTTCTCAACATTACTTTCTTGCAGGTGTGCGTGGAAGGCAGCTGAATAACAATAATAGAAATTGCAAGATTTCATATCACTCTTATTTGTAGCTACACAGTCGTATTTCCTTAGCAGGTTCACCACTCATTTTGACCACAAATATAATTTTTTTACCACTCACCACTAGTGGCCAGTGCACACACGCACACCAACAAACGTGGTTCATAGCAATGTGTGCATGAGTTTTGCCATGCTAACAGAAGTCAATTTTCGGTCGAGGCTGTGATTGGAATACGGTACTGGAGATGCCCCAAAGGGACAAATCAAAATCACCCATATTTCAGGAATCCCAAACAATTCGGGATGGTTGGCAACCCTAGCCGTATCAGTGTAATGAATGTATATGTAGCTAGAATGTATGTCCTTTTCTAACTTTGATTCTTTCGGAAAATTCTTATTTGCTTTTGTTTCGATAAAATGGACTGATATCAAACATATGTTAATGAAATAAAAAAAAAATTTTAATTTCTGAACTGAATTCCACGTTTGAATTTTTTTGTCACACTTGCCATCAAGCAATGCACTCGAATTTTTGGTGATAATGAGGAAGGCCTGTTGGGAAAGTAAATGCAGCAATTGTAACCACAAATCTAACCTGAGATATTAAAAAGAAAGGTTTAATGTTGAGCAACTGAAGTCGTTCGGTTCTGAGTGGGGCAGGACTCACTAGAGCTGCCCAGGCACCATCCGCCCCCGTGCAGGTAGATAATGGCTCTCCTCGTCTCTCCAGCTGCTCTCTCCTGCCTGGGCTGGTACACCACCACCTCCACTCCATCGAAAAGCTCCTCCTCCACCTGCACCCACTCGTCTGACACCGGCACCACCTGCTCAGCAAATGTGATGAACATCATCACACCCATGTAGTCCTTCAACCCCAAGAGCTCACTGAAGTCTGCCTGGAGAGAGTTGGAGAAGGGAGAAGAGAGGTTTGACTTGGGATTGGATGACTGGACAGAGAGACATGGCAGTAACTGATTGGTGGACCAGCAGTAAAGAGCCCAAACCCTACATTTTTCATGCATTAAGTATGATTGCTTTAGTTTGTTTGTCAAAAAAGGTAAAAATGCATGTATCATTTTCCAAGTGCATTTAAATAACACAGGTTTCTTGTCATTGTGTCTTTAAGACTGGTAAATACAAATAACCTCTGTTCTGATTGGCTACCTTTTATTTTGCATCATTCAGCAGTTCAGAAGAAAACACTTCTTAGACCATTAGTATAAGATGTTAGTTGTTGTGACATCACTAAAACAATGAATTCATGGGGGACAGGAGAGTAGGTATCACTTTTTAAAACTTGGCATACTACATTGAACTCTTTAATTGTAAAAGTGCAGGTTTCCAAGGTATGGTCCCATTAACCCTGATGTTATGCTCAAACTGATTAAAATATTTTATGCTTGGGATCAGTTGGACCCCAAAAATTCTTGAATACACACAGGCGCTCAGAACTAGAACCTTCCAATACTGCAGTTAATTCTTTGTGAGAAATAAAATGATACCCTGAAGACACAAGCAGATATCTACACTGCAAGTTAGCAAGCTAATATTAGCTGGGATCAGCTTGGGATCAGTTGGACCCCAAATATTCTTGAATACACACAGGCGCTCAGAACTAGAACTTTCCAATACTGCAGTTAATTCTTTGTGAGAAATAAAATGATACTCCGAAGACACAAGCAGATATTTACACTAAAAATTAGCAAGCTAATATTACCTAAAGCAGAAGCTAGTCAGCAGGCTTACATTAAACATGTTGGTGTCCCATTTCATAAGCTTCATATAAATTCTGACAGGGTGATCAATCACAGCACCAGGTAAGTTACTGGGTGTTTTGATTAATCAAGATTTTTATGTAGTCCCGCAAAAGTCTAATTTTTAACCAATAAATAAAGAACAAGCAGCGCCAAATTGCTGCAGCCACAATAAGGAGATATTTTTAAATACAGTATATTGGTTTTGTGACATCACAAAAGGTATGATTTGAAAATGGATTGTTTCAGTATAGATGGAACATATGGGTGGGGGACAAACAAAACAATTAAAACAATATTTACAAGAAGGTGCACAGTCTATCAGTGCCCAATCAATATTGTGCCTAGACTGGCAGTGCCAAGAAACTGCCCAGGCTGTTCACTATACAGCATAACTTTCAATTAAATTGTTCAAAATTCAAATTTCTTCCATTTACAGTGACTGGTGCAGTCACATGTGAGGAGAAAATGCCAAATGTAAAAAAATAGTATTTAATTGTTAATTAAATTTCACCTGTAGGTTATAATAGCACAGAATTGCAGATGTTTGATATTGTTATGTAAACAGCTTAAATGGCCTACAGTTGCACACGCAGCCTGATGTTGAGAAAACATAAGATAAATGAAAAAAAAAAACAGATGACTGCAAACATAAACAATACTGAGGTCATATGATGCAGCCACATGGGTGCAGGGTCAGGGGACTAATATGCGGGAGGCTGGTGGGTTGACGTTGACTCGCTGAACTCTGTGACTTCACATATTTTCTGGGTGAAAATAACAACTGTTAGAAAATGTGCACTTAGTTTAACTTACAGTGGTGTGCAAAAGTCTTGGACACCTGAGAAAATTTACTTTAGACCTGTTTAGCTGCTTTTTAAATTTAATAGCATATATACAAATGGTATTCATATTGTAAAGAGTGATTTTATGTATTTGCTTAATCAGTCCCAGACCTCCTCACTGAAGTGCAGTATTACACGCCAGGTTTCATCAAATACTTGAAATATCTAATTCAGCTCAATCAGTCCTTTAATTAAATTAAATGAGGAGCTGCTGATGGAGTTTCAGAAATCCATGCAAAGGCTAAAGAAGAAGGAATAAGGAACCAAACCCGTGTTCTGTTAACCAGCTCACAAGACTTCAAGTACTTTTTATAAACAAAACCATTCTTTATGTCATTGAATGCTTTCTTGTCTGTTTGCAATAATTCTAACGTTAACTCATTGCGGAAAGTCTCTCCCTGTTCATATTAATAGCGTTAAACACATTAGTGTAAGACTTGTGCACAGCACTGTACTTTCTCTGTATTAGATATGCGAGCAAGCCTTCGGACTTAAGAATGGTGGTCACCAGCCTTCCTTGTGGAGCTCTGCCTTCCTGAAGAGTTTAGTTCAAACCTTAATCTGCTTCACCTGATCCAACTAATCAATCTCTTCAGAAGACCTTGATCAGCTGGATCAGGAGTGTTAGATGGGGGGGTGGAACAGTAGGTCAATGGCTACAGCTTAAAACATTCCAGGGAAAAAAACATACACACGAAGATAATTATTCTCTCTCTCTCTCTCTCTCTCTCTCTCTCTCTCTCTCTCCCTCTCCCT
>JBBMFX010000037.1:24493534-24514611 GCA_037832545.1 Rhabdalestes septentrionalis | reverse complement strand
GTGATCACTCCTCTTCTCAAAGTCCGCCTTCACGTCAAAAAGATCAGCATGTTCCTCTTCCAAGGTCCATCGCTTCTTTTATGGTCTTGCCATGAAAGGAAAATCAACCAAATTGCAGTCAAAATGCAGCCAGAAGATTGTCTGAGAACCCGTGGGTCAGCTTTGCGCAATGCACGTGTAAACACATGAGATGTGAGGGACACGGGGGGGTCCTTGACATTACACATTAACCTTAAAAACGTATGGATTGACCAAATAGGGCAAATGACCTGCCTATGTTTTTATAAGAAGGCATACTATTTGTTAAAATATATGTCAGTTAATTCTGGGAAGCCTGCGATTGGCTAGGAAGTGAAATTTGAGACCTCGTTTGAATGTAAACAAAACGAGGTCTCTTGAGATGAGTGGAACAGACCGTCTTTTATGAAAACTAGTTCATTCACAGTAAATAACAACTCTGGAATTTTATAGAGGACATCTTTAACTTGAATTGTGTGGTCAGAAAGAGTTTGTGAATATGTTGTTGCTTTACTGTTTACCGAGCTCTGCTTTTCTTCATTATAAAGTGAGCAAGCTAATAACCTTTTTGGACATATCCATGCTGCTGGAACCAATTATTCAGACAATTAGGTGTGAAAATATTTTATTTTGAGTTTATTTGAGCTTAACTTGCATCTTAAACATGTTTAAAAGCCCCCGTTTAAAAGGGTGGCTTCTTCCAGCGAAATGCTAAGTTGGCTTAATATTGCTCGTTCTAGTTACCCAAATGACCTATGCACATAGGTGAAATATTAATAACAATGGCTTGGTTGTTTTGGTTGTATATTGATAACTGTAGGAATATTTAACAAGCAAATTTTACATTTCAAACTCAGCCCAGCGGTGGGCCCACTAGAGGGCACTTCTGCACAAAAGGGTTAAATCAAGCAAATAGAGACTGGAGTGAAACATTTATAAAAATGAACCTCAGCATTTAACTTGATGTAACTTGTTTATAACTGCTTATAATAATTTATGAACTGTCTACAGCCTAGTAACAACCTGATAATAATTTATAAGGGTAGAAGTATTGTAATGTGCTACCTGCAATGGAAGTCACAACATCACAATGAAGTGTATCTCGGAAATTCAATTCAATTCAATTCAATTTTATTTATATAGCGCTTTTTACAACCAGGTTGCCACAAAGCAGCTTTACAGAGTCCAGGTCCGAGCCCCTAGTGAGCAAGCCGCAGGCGAAAGAGGCGAGGAAAAACTCCCTCAAATGGAGGAAGAAACCTCAGGAGGAACCAAGACAAAAAAAAACTGAATCCTTCAGTTTTCCAAAGAAAAATAAAATTTGACACATATTGTAGTCTGGCCAAAAAAAAAAAAGTAAAGCCATATGTTAAAAGTTGCCATATGGCTACATCATGTAGGGTTTCATTCAAATGTCTGAATGGTGTGCAACCCTCAAATGTTCTCATCTGGCTGATTTGTTTTTGTGATTTTGCCTCTATAGGTGCTAAAGATGAGTTACAACAAAGTGAAGGAGCTTAGAAAGGAGACGTTTCAAGGCCTGGATAACATACTGCGTCTCCATATGGACCATAACCATATTGAATTCATCCATCCAGAAGCTTTCTATGGTCTGACCTCTCTACAGCTAGTGCATCTTGAGGGCAACCTCCTCCAACAACTTCATCCAGACACTTTTGTAACACTGAGACACAGCCAAATTTTCAAACTTTCCAATGTAAAGACCATTTATCTATCAGATAATGCATTGACCACTCTACCTGCTACTGTGTTCTCTGGGTGCTACCAGCTAGAGAATCTCTTTCTTAATGGAAACCCATGGTCATGTGACTGTCAGATGGACTGGTTTGCAGAGTGGATGAAAAGGAATCCAGGTATAGTTGCCCCTCAAGTCAATACGATTGTAATTGATTTACCTCTTGGAAACTGCTATGTTGATCATATCACTCTGAACACTGCGAGATGCACTGTGAAAAATGCCCTGAGGAGATAATTTATCTACTCTCCACATTGTTCATAAGTAATTAAAATATTCTATAGCCATTTCAAGATATTAAGAAGACGGCAAATGTATAATTTATAAATGTAACAATCAAATATTATCTCAAAATGAGGAATGCTAAAATTGTTTTGTACTTACAGGTGTCTTGAAATGCAAAAGAGACAGAAAGTTTGCTGGAGAACAGATCTGTCCCATCTGTGAGTCCCCAGTTACCTCCAAAGGCAGTAATATGTTTCACCTGGGAAGTGATGCCTACACATGCTCTAAGCCATGGATCTATCCTTATCTGAAACAAAAGAACATCACAATGGATGAAAGCAGCTACACCCCTGTTTTCCCAAAGGATTTTATTGCTCCCATTGGAATGATTGAAATGAACTTTACAGATCAGTTCCACAATGACGCTAACTTAGCTTGTGTTGTCCAGAGACCAACAGGGCTGGACAATTTGAATGTAACACAAGGAGTGAGGGGCGAACATGTTACAACACTCATTGCCTCTGTGGCCACATCGCTTGTTTGCAGTATTGACTACGAGCAGATCCGTCATCTTTGGAGCATTTTGGCCACCTATAGTGATTCGCCAATGATTCTTGAGAGGGGGCTCCTCCTCGCCACGCCACCAGATATGATCTACAAATACAAGCAAGCAAGGTCATCAAGTGATGAAATCTTCACTGAGATAGAGACAGTGATTAAGGCAAATCCTGCATGGCTAATGCAAAATGCCATTAGCTTACAGCTAGACCGCACCACGACCACATACTCAACTCTTCATATCAAATATCTTTCCAATGTGGAAATGAATATTGAAACCAATAAAGTCAAAAGAGACCGATACAGCTGGACTATGATCAAAAGAGACAATCAGACTAAGACAGAGTCTGCAGTACTTTCTGGAGGCATGGCTGAACTGAACTGTAATACCTATGGTCATCCTAAACCATCTATAGAATGGATATTACCAGATGGAAGCAAGGTACGGGCACCATATAGCAGTGAAGACCGGCGGATTGTAATAGCAGACAATGGAAAACTCACTTTGAGGGCATCAGACAGCTCTGATACTGGTGTCTATCGATGCATTGCCACTAACTATCTTGATGCAGATGTTCTTACATTCAGGGTTACCGTATTGTCTCCAGATGTTGAGACGGAGGAAGCCAATGGGGTTCAGATCTCACGGTCAGTGGGAGATTGCATATTTCTAGCTTGTGAATCAACAGGTAGCCCACATGCTACTGTTCAGTGGATACTACCAGATCACACTGTCATGGACAAGTCCTATGCAAACAAGAAGCTCTTCCAAAATGGCACTTTGGGAATATATGGACTGACTGAAAGGGACAGAGGATTTTACAGGTGCTTAGCTGCTAATCATCTTGGCGTAGACTTGTTGGTGTCCCTGATATCAATTTCAAATAATGGGACAAAAATGGTAAAGTTCACAGATATAGAGGGTTCTGGTGGTGACAGGCAGCAAAACTCAGAAGATAGCAACAGTCTCCAAAGTGAAGATCTTTCTAAAGTTAGCCAGGAATCACGAACAATTACCTCAGACCGACCATATCCTAGGCTCGGGTCATCATCTCGAAGGATACCAACAAACAGACGGGGTGGTAGCCGACACAATGGGTGGACAAGAAGGATATTTGACAAAGCATCCAGGAAAGTAGACCCTGAGAAATTAGCAGCTTTTATCAAGAGGTCTCAGGCCAATAAAATTGGAAAATCTGGAGATCCCTCAGAGCAATCAGCTGATAAAAAGCTTCTTGTCGATGATGAAACAGGTTCAGGCTATGAGGTGACCGAAGGTGGCCTATTCATTCCAAGTCAAGATATAATTACAGAAAGTCCAGAAAAGAATTATGGGAGGGCTGCGAGCATCTATGATCAGAGCAGTACTGCCACAATCGCGGAAGTGGTAACAGGTGTACCAGCCATTTTTATGACACCAGTTCAACACATGAAACCATACACAGATGCCACCCCACTGCATGCCAGTGTCACCCTTAGGAACTATGAAATTCAACGAGATGAGACAACCCCATTTATAGGTAATTATGTTAGTTCTAGTGACAGCAAACTACACAGTCCTGAAATGAATACAGTCATGCCTTTGCAACCAGTTACGTTGAAATTTACAGTTACTGAGAGTGTGGATGAAATGGAACTTCAGTTTTCTGGTGATGTACCAGAAAGTGCAACTAAGGTAATGTCTAATTCTCCAAGCACTGATGTGACACCCATGATGGACCGATTGACAAAGAGGGTGAACCCTGTGGTACAATCATCCACAGACCCTGCAAGCCAGACCACTTTCACAGCCGTCACAACTACAGAAAGGGAACAAGATGAGATCACCTTTCATACTACTCAAAGAATCAAGTCTCCTCGTCTTGCTCCTGGATCAACTATCATCTCACACCAGCAGATACACATCATCCCCCCGAATAAAAAGCGACCAGGAAGGAGACGTAACTTTTCAAGCAGACGCAGGATTATCCGGCCAAACAAGATCACAGACATACAGTCCTTACTGGATAAGTTCAAAAAGCCATCTGCAAAGCATGAAGGCAATGCCACTGTTCCATACACAGTACAGCTGACTACAGACTGTGGATCGTGTGGAGGAGTGCCTACAACAAAATCCAAGATAGCAGAAGAACAAACATTTGTTAGTTCATCTACTACAACTGGTGTGCCAACCTCCTCTCAAAGAAAAAATGAAAAACGTATCACACCAACAGTAAGCACAACATATGTTACTTCCCCAATGATCCATACTAAGTCAAATTCAGTAAAAGTTGAGGCATCACGGAAGCCTCATGCTTCCCGTGAACGAACTGTTCCTGAAAACATTCCCAAGCAAAGGCCAACACAAGATCCTATGGAGGTCTCAACCACTATTACAGCTACCACCACAGTTAAGTCCTCTAAAGTCATTCGAGGAAAGATCCCATGGGACAAATTGTTTGGAAGGAAAGAGAGTCCGCAGGAAATACTTAACCGACTAAGAAAACCCGCAAAACCATCCACCACAACACAGAGCACAACTTCAGCTAGAATCATGACCACAACACCTCCATCAAGAATTGCAACTGCTCTGCCTACTGCGGAATCAATAGCAGCACCAATGACTGCCCCTCCTTCTGCAGCAAAAGGAAATCAAGACAATTCAGAGACATCTTCTGATGACTTATCAGGTTCTACGTCCTTCACAGAAACACAGACTTCTTATGAAGTCACAACTTCATTCACAACTGCCAGTCCATCCAACAGTTACCGAAAAACAGCTGTATTGCTCAGGCCTAGAACTACACCTACATATGGAACCAGGATCTCCACCACTACAGAGTCCCAGATTACTCAAATTTTGCCAGTCCCACCAACAATTAGATCCATAAAGGAAGATACTTTGGAGTCGAGTTCCTCTGGCTCTGACCCAGGGGAGTCTGGAGGATTTGTTGGCAGATCTGGGAGAAATCGTAAGCCAGGTTTCCACAGACGGCGTTTCAGAGGAAGAAGGCCGATAAAAAAAACAACAACACGTGCTCCAACAACCAAATTTACTACACTGGAAACAACCTCTCTAGCACCAAAGACAGAGTCAAGGGTACACAGGCCCTTGTATACACCTGCCGGAGTGACAGAAAGATCTTCTGCATCCAAACCATCTGACCATAAATATTCTAAGAAAGAAGAGTGGGAAAATACAGCCAAAACCACCAGTGGACCAACAGCAGCCAGTTCAATTTATATGACTACTAATACACCAAAGCCACAGACCACTCAAATCCACAGTAAAAAAATAGGACAAGGTGGAAGGTATCAAACACAGAGACCAATGATTAGAAAAGTCAGGCCCAAAGTATCAGACAACAAACATAGGGACCTTGAACATCCCAGACCAACAGCCTCATTTGCAAAGGACAAGGGTGGATCTAAGGAGAAGATGAACACCGGGAAAAGAATAACCTTTGGCTCAGTAACTGTTCTCACAGCAGAAGAAAGCTATAAGAGCACCTCAGATCCATACAACAGTGATACTTACAATGGTCTTACAAACTCTTTTGATCAGACGACAGGGTATGGCTTTATGTCGTCAAATACCATTGGTTTTGAGTCAACAACAAAAGATATGACCTCCAAGCCAAGAATTATTGGGGGAAATGCAGCCAGTTTTACAGTTGATTCAAATTCCGACGCTTTTCTTTCCTGTGAGGCTACGGGCACTCCTGAACCTGCCATCACCTGGAAACGATTCTCCTCAAGTACAGGTACCTGCATACTGTATTATATTGTTCTATATGAAAACTGAGATACAAAGGTAACAATACCTACAAATAAAGAGTATGACTCAGGTGTATGTATAATTCTAGAAATATGTTTAGATCTTGTAACCATTTACAAGATCTAAACATATTTCTTAATTTGACATCATAATTTAAATGTATTTGTTTTGACTTTTGCCATTTTAGGTATTACCCTCACCATTAAAGGCAAAATGGGTAAATTTGAAGTATTCAGAAACGGAACATTGTTGATCCAGAACGCCAACATCAAAGACCGTGGACAGTATCTTTGTCTAGCTGAGAATGACCATGGTTCTGACAAACTCCTGGTAATGCTGTCAGTCTTAGCTTATCCATCACGAATCCTAGAGTCAAAAGTAAGGGATATTAAGGTCCACTCTGGTGAAACAGTTGTGCTGAAATGCACAAACGAGGGCAGACCACCGCCTGTGGTGTCATGGATTCTTGCAAACCGAACTCAAGTTAGGGGTCAAAATAACGAGCATGGGCGAGTGAGAGTTACATCAGAGGGTACTCTGGTAATCCAGCAGGTGTCAATTTATGACCGGGGACAATTCAAGTGCATTGCTAGCAATTCAGCAGGTGCAGACACAGCTACTGTCCGTCTGCATGTGGTGGCAGCGCCCCCTGGCATCTTGGAGGAGAAACGGCAGCTGCTAAGGGTTGATGCTGGGCAGAGTGTGTGGATTCCCTGCACAGCACAAGGAGACCCTCAGCCCACTATACACTGGGTCTTGTTTGGTGGAACCATTGTAAGAGCCTATTTCACTGACCAACGGGTGTCCCAATTTCCCAATGGCACTCTTCAAATGAAAAACCTGGATGTCTCTGACAGTGGAAAATATGAATGCATTGCTACAAGTTCCACTGGGTCAGAGCGGCGAGTGGTCACTCTGTCTGTGGAAAAAACAGAAACATCCCCCCAAATAACTGAGATATCAAACCGGAGAACTGAGCTCGAATATGGTGGTCAGCTTCAGCTCAATTGCTCAGCGACTGGAAATCCCAAACCACGGATTATTTGGAGACTTCCCTCCAAAGCCCTTGTGGATCAGTGGCACAGGTGAAGCAGCTCATTCTCCCTTTCTCTCTATCTCTCCCATTCACACACATACATACATGCTCAGGTCCATCGCTGTTTCACTTAGATGAGTAATGTTTATTTATGTTATTCTGTTTAGCATTCTTCAGAATTCCACTACTGTATCCAACTTAAGTAATGTAAAAAATAATTTTGACAATTTACATCCAGAAAAAAAAAATTCTTTTATAAAAATGTATTTTTAGAGAAACAAGGTTTTACTGGCAGCAAATGTACATAACAGTATGCAACAAAATATTTCTATGGGACTGCTTTCACGTGTGTGTTTTTGAGTTTTTATGGGCCTATTTTTGAGTCATGGCTGAACATTCTAGAGAATAACAAACTCTGCATTTTATCTAAATAATGCATGTTGGTGGGGTCGTATTTTCCTTTATTTTTCCCTATAGTCACACAACAAGCTGCAGCTTGCAGGAATGTCTCTTTAATTCAGTAAAAGATGCATCAGCTAATCTCCCAATCTTTTATTAATTAGCTGTGTTGCAGAGCTGGCAAAAGCTTATGGGAAGCATGAGAATAAAACATTTGGACATTTATCAAAATAACAAAATAAAATATGGTAGGAGAGTGTTTCAGCTGGATGTTTTTATGGGAACTGAGACTTGGATGTTGACATTAAATTTGGTCTCCAGTGTTGTATAAACACTTGGTATCTGGCCATCAGCATTATCATTCATTACCATTCAGTTTTGTTTGGCTCAGTTGTCGCTATAACGAATGAGTCTAAAGCTGTTTGTCAGTAGAAATATTTTGCTTTGAACTAAGCTAATTAGTTTCATTTTATTAATTCCAGAATGGGCAGCCGTATCCAGGTGCTGAAGAATGGTACACTAGTCATCAACTTAGTCAGTGAGAAGGATGCCGGAGATTACCTTTGTGTTGCTCGCAGCAAGGTTGGAGATGACCTACAGCTAATGAAAGTATCTGTGTCCATGAAGCCGGCTAAAATCGAGCCCAAGGTTGTTGGCAAGAAGCAGGTACCCTATGGCAAAGACTTCAAGGTAGACTGTAAGGCCTCTGGTGCCCCCTTACCAGAGATTTCATGGGGTTTACCAGACGGTACATTAGTTAACAGTGCCTTTCAAGCAGATGGCAGCAAAGGAAGTCGCTCTAAACGTTATGTCTTGTTTGACAATGGAACACTCTACCTGAATAAGGTGGGGATGGATGAAGAAGGTGACTACACTTGTTATGCAGAGAATACACTGGGCAAAGATGAAATGCATGTTCACATCACTGTGGTCACGGCAGCACCTCGGATTCGCCCTCCGAGCCTCACCTACACCAGAGTGAAGCCAGGAGGGAATATCCGCTTCGACTGTGAAGCCATTGGCGAACCGAAACCAAAGATCCTGTGGATGCTGCCATCCAGTGACATGATTGCTGCATCCAACGAACGATATTTGATGCACGTCAATGGATCTCTTGATATCCGTGATGTTAAATTATCCGACGCGGGAGAGTACATGTGCATGGCCCGCAACACTGTAGGTGATGACAGTAAAGTGTACAAGCTGGATATCAATGGCAATCCTCCTGTCATTAATGGCTATTACCAGAACAGAACCGTGGTGAAAGACACAGCTCCAAAGTATTCTAGGAAACTAATAGACTGCAAAGCTGAAGGGGACCCACCTCCAAAGATCACATGGATAATGCCAGACAACATCTTTCTCTCAGCTCCTTACTACGGGAGCAGGATTAATGTCCATTACAATGGGACTCTTGAGATCCGCAATGTTAGACCAACTGACACAGCGGATTTCATCTGCATGGCAAGAAATGATGGTGGTGAGGCTGTCATGGTGGTACAGTTGGAGGTTACCAGCCAGCTCATGAGGCCCATATTCAAAAACCCTTTTAATGAGAGGTTGGTGACTCGACTGGGGAAAACTACAATTCTCAACTGTTCTGCGGATGGTCAGCCACCTCCAGATATTTTATGGACTTTTCCCAATGGTACCCAGTTAATTGCAGGTCCCAACAGGGGTTCTCAACATCACATGGGCAAGGATGGCACCTTTGTCATCTATAATCCAAGCAAAGAGGATGCTGGCAAGTATCGCTGTGCTGCCAAGAACAAGGTTGGCTACATTGAGAAGCTGATTATTCTGGAGGTTGGACAAAAGCCTTACATTCTAACCCGTCCAAGGGGGATTATCCGCAGTATATCTGGAGAGCCTCTCTTCCTTCACTGCCTTGCTGATGGAAGCCCTCGTCCCAAAATCACTTGGACCATTCCAGGAGGTCATGTCCTGAGCCGTCCTCAGACAAGTGGTCGATACCATCTAATGGACAACGGAACACTGGTCATTCATCAGACGAAGCTACATGACCGTGGAAACTACATATGCCGAGCAAAGAATGATGCAGGTGAGGCAATGCTCACCGTACCTGTTCTTATCATTGCATACCCACCCCGCATCACGAATGGACCGCCACCAACCATAAAGATATTAGCAGGTGCACCTGTACAGCTTAATTGTATTGCTACTGGGATACCGAAACCAGAGATCTCCTGGGAGCTGCCGGATCGATCGGTTCTTTCCACAGCTGGAAAAGGTCGTCCTGTCGGTAGTGAGCTCCTTCATCCACAGGGCACGCTCATAATACAGAAGCCCACAGTGACAGATTCTGGCTCCTACAAGTGCCTAGCAACTAATAACCTTGGCACAGACACCAGAATCACCTACATGAGAGTCATCTGAAAGTTTGCTCAATTTCCATCATTCATAAGATTTTGTACTCATATCCTTCATGGTTATTAAGTAGGCTAGCTCTGTTGGAAAGAATCTCCATGTGTCACATAAGTGCAATGTTATACTCAAGGACAACTACATTTATGAGGGTGAAAAACAGGTCTTGCACCATTGATCTGTGACTAGCCCAGGTCTGGAGTCTCCCATATGTTTCATGTTTTACCGCTCCACATTAAGTTAGAGCCTTGAGCTAGCCTGCAAGCCTTAGAAGCCAATGCAGCTGGAGCAGTTCTTGTAAAATAGAGTGTAAGATAGAGTGCGGTTCTTTGATTGTTCTCCATTGTTGTTTCCCAAAATAGTTATTCTGATCATATTATTTGGAAAAACTAGCCATTCTATTGCATCTATGCATTGCAGTTGTGCTGTACAGTATTTGAAAGGGACATAGCTTTTTACAAGGAATTAATATATTTTGAGTCAAAATATTACAATATATAATCTTGTAATAGTGGGCGGCTTAACCTCATTATTGCAAAATGTCACAAAAATGGCATCTGTCTTTTGATTACTCAGATATCACATAGATCTAAATCTGTCACTGCCTGTTATATCAACACTTTCTCAATGTAAATGTTGTATATTTACTGTATATTGCTTTCATTCTACATCTCTTTCTTTGTGACCAAAATAAAAAATAAACAGGTGAGAGATTTCACCTCACTTTCCTTAATCTCTGTCCCACAGAACACACTGGATAGTCAATCAAAATTAAAAATTATGGTTCAAGAAAATATATGAACCTAAATTTATTTAAAAAAATTTAAGTGTAAATTTTAGAGAATTCCCTAGTAAATCGATAGAGTAAGTGAAGTACATTATTGAGTTTTCTCAACACTAAAAAGGCTTATTTTGGGCATCTTCTGGGCAAGTCTTAATTCATGTGCAATCACTGCTTGGTCATTTAGTGGTACGTAACATTAAGAGCTGCATATTCCTTCTTTAGAATCCCACCCTATGAGATACACAAAAACTCAAGATGGTGCATAATTTGATGTAATAGAGTTTTTTGAGTAAAACCAAAAATATCCACGGACTGCAGACTGCTACTATATTTTTTATCTGTTAAAAAAATAAATTAAGTGTAATATAGGTGTTCCCAACTGTATTAGAACTACAGTTACTTTCTTACTTTCATTCTCTTACATTCTTGGTGTTATTCTAAAATGCTAAATCTTCATGGGTTATGAACAGTGTTTGTAAATCTGTGTAAACCCACATCACCCATTAGGTCACCATGTCTGAAACTTATACCCATTACATATTACCACCCATTACCTCACTGTTTTAAAGCTCAGCTCAAACCTAATGTTAGAACAGTCATGCACCACGGGGACTGTGGACTGGAAGAAGTTGCAGGGTAAAGTACAGCGGTTCAGGGACTTTTTACAGGAGTAGGAGAAGACAGAAACGTCTGTCATTCTTAATTTGGCCACATTTAGGCGCAGACGTGAGGAAAAAATGGTTCTACTGTTCAGTTTCCTACTCAACAAAATTGTCCTCAAAAATGAAATCTGTAGACAATTCCACATGAACACAAGCAAATTAATTTCTATGCTGGAATTCTTTAACACTTAGAACTCAGTGTGTATTAGTAAAATCTGATTTCAACCTATTAAAACCATGTAAAACAACCTAAAACTGGTGTTTATACTCTACACACACCCAAGTTCAAAGATCTTGTGTTTTCTTCTGTGCAATAAAAGAACATTTTGAAGTTTTTTTTTTCTTATGAGCAATTGCATGTGATGGCATTTAAAAAACTCAATTAGTGGTTATTTGGATAAGAAAAACCTTAATGTATTATTACATATTATTTACATTAAATGGTTCTATGTGACACATTTTAAGGGTTAATATAACCAAGTTTAAAAAAGGTGTTGAAGCAATGGGGATTTTGAAGATGGAAGGATGGAAAACACAGATTCTTGGTAGGACAATATTTAAGGTCAACATTTTAATTTTAATGAATGGTCCGATGCAGAAATCGACATCCCATAGTGAACTGGACATATGGCATTGCAGTGGGTAGTATGAGTGAACTTGAGAGAATGAGTGGGATTTTAATGTAGTTTTTAATTTAGTGCATTTTGTGTGCGTATTTAATCTGTTATTGTTAATGTTCATCTTTCTGGTAATTGTGAACCAAGAAGTTTATAGAAGTACGTATTTTTTGTGGCAATCTGAGTTTTATAAATGTTACATAAGGATTTAAAGATTAAGTACATTTTGCAGACAGACAAAATCCTTTCAGAGGTACAGACGAAGAAATGTTGAGTAAAAGAATCTATATACTATCAACAAAACTGCAGTATTCACTGGCAAGTCATTTTTGACTGGTTATTAGTGACCATTTTGCTTAGTGATTCCAAACTTAAAAACTTAGTCTTAAGCGGTTCTTAAGGTTCTTAAGATGAAATGTGTCAGTTCTGATGCCAATAATTGATGTAAGGCAACATCACAAAAATTAGCAGAGATTAGTATTTTTGAATCAGATTGAGTCAGATTGGACTTTGGGGGATATGGGGAAATGTATCCAAGCGTAAACAAATCTTTATCATTTTAACTTAAGCTTAAGCTTTATATTTACCTCACAAGATAATTGTTAGTAAAGCTCTAGATTTATACACTGACTTTATTCACTGGGAGGCAATTATCCTCAAATGAGTTACATTGATCTAGGATCATTATTAGAGGGCAATTAACCTCTCAGCCAAAAACTGCTTTGTGCTTACCCCAGTTCAGGGGATGCTAGAGTAAAGGGACACCCACACCCAGGGACACAAACTTCTTATCGCATATCTGATATTTTAGGCTATGAGCACACCAAGTTTCATGTGGATTTATGAAAGTCTTTGTATTTGCAATCAATGACCAATATCTGAAAAAACATTTACAAACATTATAATAATTTGATCATTATTTGATCATTTTCCATAATTTTCCATAATTATTTGACTTATTTATTATGTTATAATAGGTTTAGTTTCTTAATAATTAATATATGAATATTAAATGATTTGTCATTTTATTTCACAGCATATATTAACATTTGCATTGAATCAGAAAACACAATTTTTACCAAACCCTTGCAAATACAATGTTTTCTCAACATGGTCACAAGGCACAAAGCATAATAAACCTATTGACTGATCCTACAACAGTAATACACCAGGCTTTCTCAGGTGATGGGGTGTGTTCTGAGCAACACAATATTTCTTGTTATGTAATCAGAGGTAAAATTTCAATTAGGCCATGCCATGCAGGTTATTGTCTAGTAGTCTAAATAACATCCATTCTTCATGTCACCCTTTAGCATATATTGCGTAGCTGAATAACAACAAGTTACTCTTCGAAGCATGCAGATAAAAATAAACTACAGCTGTTCTGAGGTCAGTTGTGAAACCATTGTGACTGTAATGATTAGTCTTTTTTATATAAGTTTTTCTTACCCGGTAGACTCCAGTTTATGAGGATGCCTCAGTTTCCACATGGAATGACATAATTGGAAATAAAACATTTCCAAAGCCCGGTGTGCTCATTTGGGTCCTTCACACTGTGGAGCATTTTTCACACTTCATGGCGCTAACAGGAACTCGTACAGTCCCTGGCAAAGTGCCCCAGGTGGCCCGTGTGCATCATAGTGTCATTTTCCAGTGAGACTTACGCATTCTATCCACTTCAATTCAATCCTAGGTTTTGACTGGACATTGCAGATTTGGAAGGATATTTTTGGATTTCATTCCCTTTCATTTCCCCTGAGACAAAACACAGTAACAGAGGAGGAAGATCCATAAGTTTTTCAGACTGGAAAATGGCAAACACTTTTCTATAAACCCTGGAATGTGGGAAACTGGGCCTGTAGACTAGGAAACTGTTAGCATATGTTCACAGGAGCAATCAGACAACATTTGCTGGTCTGGCTAGGTTTTCAGTCTGATTGTAAGTAAGACATAGTCCTACAAGAAGGAAAATCAATGGTTTAATCTTTGCTCTCGTTCACTGTCCAGGCTGACATGGAGTGGGAAAGATATTTCAATCTCTTATTTTGGTCATTTATCAGATTCTTGATATCAAAGGTATCTTGGATGAGCAAATAAAATTGCCCTCACTGGTTCATCTGGGGAAGCTGACCAATCTTCTGTCAAACTGAAATTCCTTTAATGAAAATAAAGTCTTAAAATAGTACAGCACTTCCCCTTACAGTTGGGTTGCTTGACTATTTTTTGTATCAAGACACTGTTCATATGAAGTCATTGTTACAAATGCAAGCCTGCTAGAAGTGGCTCTGATGTGCCTTGACTGGAGGCTGGGCCTAATACATTGGCTTTGCTCATTAAACTGAGCTCATCTGGAGTAAATTAGTCTGGCTTTATGAGCTTTCTTTAAAGCAAATGAAGGCATAAATACAGATTATCTATGAAGGATGAAAAAAGAAAACAAAATAATGATGTCTGGTTAAAGAAATCACTAGAGGAGTACATGCTTTCTGTTTTGTACAATATATTAGGATTTTGTGGTTTTGATCAAATTCATCTCAGAATCAGACAAAAAAAGGTTTTTCTGGTTAATTAATCCAGTGAGATTGACTTTAGACAACTTGAACAAGTTATCTGATACCTGAAAAAACTCTTTGAGGAACATCTCATCAATGAGGCTTCCAACTGCGATGAAGGAGTTTAGCTAATGCACACAACATCAAAGGTTCAGACCCAGAGGTACTCCGAAACTCCCTGCCCAAATGGATCAGCTCTGATAGATGACCTTCTATAAGCCTTAGTAGTATACTCTCCTGTAATCTCATGAAGTGCAATGAACTCAAAACCTAATCAGTTATTATGATTTGTGGCAAATTACAGCATTCTTTTGGGTGGAATTTTGGCTCAAGGTAGCAAGAGGTAGCAGGATCGAAGCTCACTATCTCCATAGGAGGTCTTTAGTTATTGGGAAGCTGGTTGTCTGGGGGTCAGGGAGCTGCCCCTGCATTCAGAAGGTGGTGTGTTCAAATTCCATGACTGTCAGTGGCACCACACTTGCACAAGGTACCATCCCCACACACTGCTCCTCTGAAATTGGAAAGTTTACCTTGGAATTTTATACTAAATATGGTCATCATATGAAGTCAATATGATAAAACCAGCAGGTGGAAGCAAGTGGATTAGCAAATAATATCCTGTGGTGAGAGAAGTTGATGGAAATAGCACTGTGGTAAAACATGGTGGTGGAACAAATTCCCCTCCTTCCACTCTTTGAGCAATGTGTCGCACCGATCATCAACCTGTAAAAACTCATGACTGGGTTCCCTGGTAGTTTCAGATGGTACATAAAAAGGCTGTTGTTGTTTCAGATACTGCAACCCTTGGTTTCATTTATAACCATTATGAAGAAAATGCATGGCATTTCACATCAGACCACTTTGTTTATATATTTTTAGGATTTATTCAAAACATAAATGAACTATTTGATGCACTGCCAGATTTCCCTTGAGTGGTGTGTCAGTTGCATAGGTCAGCATTTATTAACTGACCACAAATGTGTCCCTTCAGTAGCAGCTGCTATGAAGTTGGACAAATTTAAATCCCTCCTCCAACCCATCTAAAAACTGACACTGCAGCTAACAATGTTTTCAATGGAAAAATTAGGCAGTTTGACAATCATGTTAGCTCAATTAACATTTTCAGCAGTGGTCTTGTAAAATTACAGTAACTACAAAAGGATTTGCTAGAAAAATGAGCAAAGTCCAAAAATATCAGCTGTGAGAACACACTGAACTTGTGTTGCACAATATAATAACCTTAGAACTCTTTCTTTTGTTGTTCTGGTTGTGTGTGTTATCTTTGGCCATGATAACTCTCTCTCACTCACTTTCTGTAACCACTTAATCCTCAACAGCATCGCAGGAACCCAGAGTTATCCCAAACCCAGTAGTTGCGAGGCAAGCATTCACCCTGGGCAGGTCGCCAGTCCACAATGATACACTTACGGTAAAAATAATAATAAAAATTAAGCCTTCCTTGGTCTTATAGACCAAAACAAATCAGAAAAACATGCTAACTGAGAAAGTTTCAGTGTAAAGTGTAGCTTTAGCAGATAAAAATCTGTTTGTGAGGGAGCTGCTGTGGCGAGATGGGTAAATATTCAACAGTGCTGCTCTACTCACAGCGAACAACAGAAATACAAGGAAAGCTCTGAGTTGAGTGAGAAACCACGAAAGCCAAGGAGGACAAAAATGCGACTGCTTGGCTTTACTGAAGTCTGAAGGAGCGAGATGCGGGGGAGGGAGGCATAGTTTTTGGTTGGGGTAGGAATTTTTCAAATACATTTCATTTGGCTGCAGAAAATACATTTGAATGAACATGGAAATTTGGTGTTTGCAGAGAGAGCCACAGGCTCTTTTCAGTCTCATTGTGGAAACAGCAGAGTCATGATTGAAGCCACAGTCGTGAAGTTGACAGAACGAAGAAGCCCATAAAGGTAAATGCAGTCTAACGATGAAGCTGGCCATTTGCAACTAGCTTGTGTTGTGCTGACTGACCTGTATTACCATTCATCATTGGCTGCGTGAGTCATTTATTATTCCGACCCACTGCAACCTGTTCCTGGACGGGGCCCTTTTTACCATGTCCCGCAATGGCGGCTCTGGAATTTCACGATTGCTCTTGAAAATCCGCACCCCACTCCTACAGACACAAAGATGACATTCATCTCTGGTCCCATAACCTGTCTCTGATGTGAGAATATATATATTGCAGTTCTAACAGAACCTCACAGTAAAGCAGAAGTAAAAAAGAAGCTTAAACCCTAAAAGGTGTACAATTCAAAATATTATTACCCATTTATCAACTTATATTACATAGTTATTATATAGTAAGTAAAGATTTTGTCTGTTCAAACGACAGTATGTGAAAGCAGAAGCTGAGCTGCTATGTTTTATTATTTAGAGTAATATTACTGCCCTTAGGAGGTAATACATATGATGTTTCAAAGAAATTAGAAATTAGTTCGTTTGGGGATTTCAACTTATGATGTTAATGATGCATTGATATGAATGAATCTTTTGATTCTGAGGTCAAAATTATTTTGATTTTATTTGATCTGATTACGTTTTAAATAACAAATTAGATTTATTGTGGTTGGTGTGATATCAAGGTTTGCATTGAACACAGATTTATGACAGCCTTAATTAATACAACACTCTACAATCAAATGGGCTCCAGATGGTCGTTATACCAGGTTGACTGGCCAGAACCATTTCTAGAGGTTCTTTAAGGCCCTCAGTTGACTGGCCAATCCTTCAAAGCCCATTTAATTATTACTCCCCTTTAGGGTACAAACTCATACTTTAAAAATATGGGCTGCGTTTGAGCTGAGTGTCATTTTTTCTCTTGTTTCGCACTAAATATGCTCCAACCCGCCTCACCTGCAAGCCAGAGAAAGCTTCCTCTATTCATGACCTTTTCAGTTCTCCAGCCAAGCCGGTGGTTTTGTTTCATTAGAGACAGATGAGCAAACAGAGGGCCGAACACGTGCCTGTTCTGGGCTCTTGTAGCAGTAGTGGGTGGGCAGGAGGGAGGTCTTCCACCAGCAGCACTGAATGGATGTTCCTCACCCCTGCTTTGGGTGGATTTGAGAGAAAAACTCGCCAGCTGTTACATATCAAGCCTCCGCAGCAAGGCAACTCATCAAAAATGTCTCATTTTCCCTAATTAGGAACCATGGAACTTTGTGTGATCAAAGGCTACTTCAGGACAAGTGGGGACTTCATAACTGTCATTCTTGGATGGAGATCTTGCCAGAAGAAAAACATCACTGTCAATTGCTGGCTTTTCATGGTAAAGCTTCCAAAGCTGGTTGAAGAATGTTATTTGAAACTAAATTTCATGCATTTTGTGGAAGGTGCTACAGCTGAACATTATTTAATGGTGAAATTTAGGAAAGTTACTTGTAATCCCCAAATAATGAAACCCTGACATAATTATGTCCACTTCAAAGTCATTCAAATCCATACCCCATGGACACAAACAAGACACAGTCCCCTGACTCACAGTGGCACACTGCAGTCACTGGTTCTTGACTGTTTTACACTGTTTTTATTTTATAAACTCTGAAATCTAATGATTCTAACTCTAAATCCTATCCCCAGTCCTTACACTGACTTTCATCAGATTTGAAAACCTGTAGATAATCTAATAAGGAGCTGTGTACATAAAGATTCACAACAAAAGTTTTTCGATTTTGTATCTTTATGATATAAAGATCATGACAATCTTTTATTTTTTCACTGTCAGGACAAAACATCAGATACCTTTACAGGAGAAATGGAAAACATCCTGAACAGTTAATGGAGGTTTATGAAAGCAGGCTTTATTTTCTGACACTTCGGATTATTTCTGTTCATTAATCATTACATAGTGACATGGTGTAAACAATAGATGCTATAATCCCAAAAATAAAAACAAGTGAATAATGCAATTTATTTCCAGTTACTGAAATGACAATAAATAAGAGATATTAAAAATGGGCAAAAAGAAAAATACCCACTACTCTTGCCTTTATAATATGCATGAAACAATTCCAGGCAACTGACAAGTAGCACAGGAATTTATGTTTCATGCAACATTACTAATAACTAATTGCATAAGTGTTTCGCCATGCAGCCTCCAGCAAGCCTGCTTCTGGAATTGAAATTTTCTGCCAGTGTTCAGGATCTTAGTCATTTAATGAAAGATTCATAACATCTACATCTCTCCCTAATCCCTGAAGGAAGACTGGTTTTGTGCTGTACTCCGGATTTCCATGTTGTGCATATTAAAATTCCCTTGTTTCAGTGGGAGAGTGGATTTAAAGCTTGGAGACATTCTGCAGAATAGGTATGTGGTCTGAGCCAGTCAACAAAAAAAAAAACATTCCACAACATTGAATCGAAAAGTATGTGTTACTTCTCCAAATACTTTAGAGATCAGGTCCTGAACCACAGGTCTCCAATTCTCTAAAGGATGAGGGGCAGCAGGGAGTTTGGGCTTCACACTGTGAACCTAAGAGCTTCTAGTCTGGATCTGAAGCACCAGGGCAACAGGAATGTTGGTTTAGTATCGAAAGGTGACAGATTCTAATAACCCTGCCTTCACCTTTGACAGCTGTCGGAATAGCCTTAGCCCAGACCCTTAACCCCACATTGCTCCAGGGGTGCCGTATCATTACACCCATGTTTCTCTTAAATTACACTTTTCTCAAGGATGTCTCAAGGAGAGCATCCGATGTTTGACCAAGAGGTTTTATACATAAATTACTGATACTGAGGTTTTATACATAAAAATCAGTCATAAGGATCAGCAATGTGAGGTTTCTTTTCAAACAGGGTTATGGTGTAAACCATAATTACAACATGGAGACCAATCAAACATCAAACACGATGTCAAAGTTCATGGCCGCCAGATGGCATTGGTTCTCCCAGGCCCTGAAGGCTAGTAGAACTTGCGGAATATTTGTTTGATGTGAGTATTTGTAGCGCATATGGATTTTGTGACCCTTTTCCAGTGTGTAGGTTCTCAGAACACAGAACATTATTCGTGATCTTACACTGATGCAGCCTAATACAGCCTTCTAGGCCCCTGTGCCAGTAGTTTATAGGCATTTACAGTACTGGGAGTAAATTTTACTTAAAAGCTCTTAGTAGTAGTAAGTAAGTTTTCAGACACTCTTACTATGAATACAAAAAACATTGATACAATAAATAATATTTAAGTGTGGCAAAGTGTTCACTTAAGTATTACTTGTAGCTCCATCAATACCTGGATTGGCTCTTGTTCCTTCATTAGATTCCTTCTGAAGACATCCACCATTCAGCAAATATCTGCAACCAGGATGCGCTGAAAAACACCTAAAGGTCCTAAGTTTTACACAGAAATATCAGTCTTAAGTTTCAGACTGCTAGAGGCATCTCTGAGGTTCCCCTGAGTAAGGTACCATCCTGTGTATATGTACTTAAAATTAGCTGAATCTTCTCAATTCTACGAAAACAAATCTAAAACACGTGAATGGGTTAAGCTGGATGACTGTAGATAATGGTACGTGGAGGTCATGTTGTAGCCCTGTCATGTTCTTGTTAGGAGTTTGGGTTACGTGGTCCGCTATATTCTTCAGTCTGCAGAGCAAACACCAGAGCTGTGTCAAATATTTCACACGTCTCAATAACACGACATATTGTGATCCCAAATGTTTGCTAGTAAAGGGCTCAGGTACCTTAAAAGGAGATGAATTTGTCTGTGTGTGTCCATGTATGTGTGTGTGTGAGTGTGCGAACTAAAACGTGTAAATGGACAAGTTTAGCTGGACCTCTCTGAGGTCATCTTGAACACTAGGTGATAGAATGGAATTCTGACAACCTGAAAGTAGTTTAAATATCTGGAATCTTTTTTGCATAAATAAGATTAGTCTCATTCTAATTCTGGGGGAAATCCAGAAGCAAAATAACTCTGAGTGGATTAAGCTACATCACTGTGGTTAGGTCATACATGAAAAAAATGAAGACTGTAAAAATAAAAACAAACCATAATGCTGTATGCTTACAGGTCTGACTAAAAGTCTCTAAAATGATCTAGATTTGTACACAATCTAACCATGGGCTAATTTGTGGAGGTGTAGTAGACTTGTAGTCAAGACCGCCTAAACCAAGACCAAGACAATACCAAGACCAGAGGGTATGGAGACCAAGACAAGACCAAGACCAAGACAGGCCGAGTCAAGACCAAGACAAATTAGAAACGAGACCAAGACCAAGACCGAGACTGAAAAAGAAAAGACTTTCTTAACTTTTGTGTGCTGTTGAGGACTGCCATGACGTTACTGACTGGTCCTAAAGTCATCTGACTAAACAGCTAACA
>JBBMFX010000037.1:24468153-24479332 GCA_037832545.1 Rhabdalestes septentrionalis | reverse complement strand
GTTATTTAAAAGTCAATGGTCACATTTATTTAGTCAAACCCATTTTAAGTAAAATTCTGTAATCAAATATAAAAGACGCACACGTAACATGAATCAGATGCAAACTACAAACATACATACCAATACAAATTCATGTAGATTGGAAGAATGAAGTTTTGGATATCTACAAGTGAAAACCCAATAGACACAAAAGGGGAATGTGATGTCATTTGTACTAGGAAGAATGAGGCTTGAGATATCTGTAATGTTCATTGTAGATAGGAAACACGTCATTTTGGATATCTGTAAGGTTTACTTTTACTGGGAAGATCTGAATTATGGATATTTTAGGTACATATTCACTCTGGCTATTATATGTTAAAACGGTTTGCCATAAACGTCCCTATTGTGTTGGGAACATATGATCGCCTTTCAGAAGAAACTCCTGATTCTAAAAAGAAATCTATCACACCACAACAACTCCCCCTTACACAAGTAAAAATAGTAGGCATGCATCATCGAGACCATGACCCTTAGCACAAAGTCAAACGACACTGCTGTGGTTTGGCACAATAAATAAAACAGTTTTTGGTTTTTTTTTACAGTACTTCAAAATTCCAGCTGAGTGGGTGAAAGAGCTCAACTCTTCATTCCCAGCTGCCTCACAAAGGTCTAGGACAAACACTGCCATCTAGACAAAGATCTCCTCTTCATATTGTGCCCTTTGGATCGTGGCATGAGCTGAAAAATAATAATCAGTTTCACATTTCAATGAACTCTTCCTCTCACTGCTGCTTCAT
Organism: Rhabdalestes septentrionalis; assembly: GCA_037832545.1. Lineage (NCBI taxonomy): Eukaryota > Metazoa > Chordata > Actinopteri > Characiformes > Alestidae > Rhabdalestes > Rhabdalestes septentrionalis. The sequence continues at coordinate 24,478,553 of JBBMFX010000037.1, read as the reverse complement.
TCTGCTGGAAAGATCAGAGATGACCATACAGCAGTGATATTTTCCATGTGGTTTTAAGACAGAGAGAGAGAAAATAATATTCAGCCTCCAAACAAGTTTAGAGGAGTACGTTCTACCTCCAAAGAAGCTCTGGTTAGAATTTGTTATGGAAGTCTTGTGACTTTATCTATACTAGCCAATTGACCTGCACATGCAAAGGAGGCATATAGGGACACATTCACTCCTCATTGCTTGCTAGATTATGTTGAGGAGTTGAGGATGGACTGCTGGAAGAAGTTATAGGTGTTAACTTGGTATTTATATTGCAATCTATTCTCTAAAGATCCCCAGACACTGTCCTTTACCTGATTATACAAATCAGTTGTTCACTTTAACAACTATTTCAGCTTTAAACCACATGTACAGAAACTGGTTGCAGTTTGAATAAATACATGCACATGTGTCTGACATTATCACTATTGCTGTTATCCTCTGACACATTTGATGCACAAGCAACTGAAGGTGACATGATCACTGTGCTTTCATTAGTCGTGCTTTCAGGAAAAGTGGTTGCGTGTTGGATGGCCTAATGGTTAGGGTGTTGGTCCTACAAACAGAGGGTTTGAAACCCAACTGCTAGTGTCACCACTGAATGTACCCTTGAGGAAGGTATGGTCCCCACACACTGCTCCCCGGGTGCCCCTTGTGTAATCTGCCCGCTGCTTTACTTGCAGAACTGTCTCACAACGTTTAGCATCTTAAGATCGAGGACTCGGACAAACACTGCCATCTACACGTAGATCCCCTCTTCATGTCATACAAGTAATGACATGAGCTGAAAAACAATAATCAGATTCACATTTCTATTAACTCTTTCTCAATGCTGCTGAAAAGAAGAGAAAAAGACTGTACAGCAGTGGTGTTTTTTATGTGGTTTTGTGAAAGAGAGAGAAAAATACTTCTGGGTGGAGAAGCTAGATATAGGGATAAAATAGAAAAGTCAGCAGCAAAAGTTTTGAGTGTTTATATACACCAACATTAATCTTATTTCATCAAAAATTAAAAAATGGTGGTATTGATATCATACCTTGAACACTGATACATGTAAATATATCTGCTCTGATTGGCTGCCCTGCAAAGTAAAAAGAAATTCAAAACATTCAAAACAGCATGTTTTTGCAGATCAGTTCTCACATACGGACTCGAATGACAGAGAAATTAATTACAAATGTTCAAATTCTACCTAACTGTTATTTTGAGGTCAAGAAATGAAGGGCTGGGGTGTCAGATGTTATTCATTTCAAAACCAAAAACAGAATCAAATTACTTTACTGATCCCGGATTAAACTGCTTACACTCGGACTGCATAGAGACACTATACACTCCAGAAAACACTCTGAAAGTACTTTGTATTAAACACTGCACTATGCTATACACAAACGGATCTGCTTATTAATGCTATAGGATAAATAAATATTATGATACTCCCCACACTCCCCATACTTCTCATACCATAACACTCCTCATACTGTAAAACTCCCCATACCATAATATTCCCCATACGTCTCATACTATAATACTCCCCCTATCATAATACTCATCATACCATAATACTCTCCATACTATAATACTCCTCATACTGAAATACTCCCCATATTCTCATTCCACCTGCACCTGTTTTTACAATTAAGTACAAGACTGTTTGGCAATATCAGTTAGAACATCTTCTGTTTATTGTCTATTGTAAATATTCAGACCCATTTAGACTATAGTCTGTATATGCTGTTATACTAATGTTTACCTTTGTGTATATTTGTCAATTTATTATTTTCTATTTTTTATTGCAGGCGGGTTACATTTCACTGCAGGCCTAGTACTGCACACGTGACATCTTGCTGCACTTCTTCATGATAAGATGTTTTTCACATTGCATTTCTAATAGGATGTAAAATATCTGCACTTGTGAAACATGTCTAAATACAGAAGTGCAAATCCACAAACAAATATATGAAGCAGGCCGACATAAAGCACGAGACTCAGGGGACTGGGCCCTCAGAGACCTTTTTGCGGCTCATGGAACAGAGATGAGGCAGCTTTGGTTATTAAAGTGCGGCTGAAAAGAAACAAAACTTGAGGTCCTACAAACTAAGTGGTCTGTTCTTCATTTTCTATGGACATTTTGTCCGAGGATCTGAAACTTTCGTGTGATGCATGTGCAAAAATAGAAGAAATCAAGCAAATGTTTTTGGATATTTGATTTAAGCAATGGTTTATGAGAGAAAATCACTGTGTAATATGTTTCTCATGTGCTTGCAAATAATCAAGCTTGCATCTCACTCTCTAGTTAGCATGATGCAGACGGCCTGTGCAAATCATCAGATATTGGCATGAACTTTTGCTACACAGGGTTATGAAATAGCTAAAGCCAGGAAGGACTGACGCTCTTCCTCCTTCCTATCTGTGTTCCTATGCACTTCCATCTCAGTCGTCCGTTTTGCACGTCCGTGTCTGTTCATTGAGACAAGTTCCCGTCTTCAAGCTTAAAGCAGAATCAGCTCGGAACTCCAGTGAGGCTCTTTCCCCTCATACATTTCTCTCCTTAACAACAATGGCCATGTCTAAAAGGAGGTGTCTGGAAATGCAAATGCCACATTAGCATCTTTAGAGCTGCTCCCAAAAACAGTTGCTGCTTGAGGTTATCACTGTCATCCAGCAGATAGGGCTTCCCCCAATAAGGACCTCAGGTTCCAAGTTGGTAGAAAGAGACTGGAGCATGAAAACATGGTGTGATGCTATGAGTCATTGCCTAAGCATTTATTCATCCACTCTGAATCACTACAAAGAGTTAAAAATAGGCCACATCAATATTCATATATGACTGCCCAGGATAAGCAACACCACACATGCAGAAGTTGTTTCAAGGGTGTTTTTTTTTTTTTGCTGGTTCAGTGTTAACCATCTTCGCTTCACAGGAAGTGTGGTTAGATGGCCAGATAGGGCTGAGCAGCACACAGCACGGCAGGAGTGCACTTCAGTATAGTCGCACTCTCAGAGGTATGTCTACTAATGTCTTTTTTAGAATATTCTCATTAAGTACATATATATTATTAACTGGTAATGCAATGGGACATGCAATGTGTTTATTTCTACACTGAGGACAAAAAACAAAACATTGAATTTGCCTGATTTACATCATTTATATCATTCATATTACGCTCACAGCTCAATTTCAGATTGGCTTCGTTTTAGCAAGCAGTCGCGACACATTTTATGACTCATTCTTTGTTTAAGGCAATAGTATAAACAGCTGCTTGCAGTCTATATTCCATTTCTAAAGCTGTAATAATCTTTACTTTTAGTGATTTTTAGTCATTTCATGCATTCAAAGGCACAATTGATGGGACAGTTGCCGAAGTGTTACCTGTAGGTAAAACAGTAATTATGATGCTTGTTTTTCCAGTATAAATTAATGTTTTTAATTATGGTCTGTTCTGTTGTTTTATTTTTTATTGTTGAACACTTGTCAGGGAGGTTAGACCACAATATGTCACGTAATTAAATAATGGCATTTCAGTCAGTACATCTGAGAAAGAGATTCATTTCTATTTGTATTCTTAATTGTTAGTTATATCATTACTGTATATTTCTGATAAATATGGCAAAATATTTTATATGTAAAAACAGCTTGTGTCAGTGGTGTAACTAATGAAATATGAAAGTGGTTTGATTGGATTGTTGTAGTTCTCTACATGCAACTTTAAATTTATAGAGAGAGTGGACTATATTCCAGATAATGTTGTGTTTTGGCTATATTTACTGGTGTTTTTACTGTATTATATTTGTATTATATGGTCATACACTCCTTCATATGGTATTACTACTTGATTGTATATCACCATTTAAACCTGTTATTTATACATTAATTCCACATAAAAAAGCACTGCTCATATATTTTTTCATAGTGTGTAGTATCCTAAGGATGACTTTGCTGTGTTCGGCAATTCTTTTGTGTAATTTATTACATGAAAATGCTCATTCATGCAATAAAATTCACCAGACTTTGGTGCAATCCACCACTTTAGTTTCATGCATAAAGATCCACTTTTAAGATTCCTTTTTCCAAAATGAGGAAGTGAGAGATAAAAAATGAGAAATTTGTTTTATAAATAGGAGTCTGATGCTCACGGCCATCTTTCCCTTTTTTTTTTTCAATAAAATCATCAGCCTGTTGTGAATTCTGTGATACTAAAGATATTATCTCCCCAAATTCTCAGGCTCGATGGCGTCTCCGAATGGAACAAGCCCGCAGTGTGGGATCGACGATAAAACGAGGGCCATCGCCATCTCCAGCCTCTATTTCCTGCTGTTCCCGCCCGCCCTTCTACTCAACCTGTTGGTGGCCTGGATTTCTATTCACCTGAAGTCCAAGTCCACCTTCATGGTGTACTTGAAAAACCTGGTGGCCGCCGATCTCCTCATGACCCTGACCCTCCCGGTGAGGGCCTCCAGCGAGCTGCCTGACGCCCCGAGTGGACTGCAAGCTTTTGCCTGCCGCTTTGCTCACGTCTTCTTCTACCTGGCCATGAACATGAGCATCATCCTGATGGGCCTAATAAGTGTGGACCGCTTCTTCAAGATTGTGTGGCCTGGGAGGAGGCGCCTGTGCCAGAATCTGCTTTTCAGCAAAGTCCTGTCCATCTGCTTGTGGCTGCTGCTAATCGGTTCTAATACCATTCCTGTTATCATCACGACAGACCAGCATCCTAAAAACATCACCAAGGAGATTTGCATAGCCATGAAAAGCGAGCTCGGACAAGCTTGGCACAAAGCGGTTATCACGTTTGCTCAGGTCATGTTCTGTGTTGTGTGCATCCTGGTGGTATTAAGCTACACATGTATCACCAGGAAAGTGATAGAATCCTACCGGAAGTCACGCAGTAGCAACGATCAAGGGAAACGCAAAGCCAAGGTTCGGGTTTTCCTGATCCTTCTCGTATTCCTGATTTGCTACGTACCTTACTTCATCATCCGGATGCCGTACACCAACAAGCAGACCGGCAGGAAAAGCGATTGTACCAGGCAGCTACTGAAGGTACTTAAGGACCTGACCCTGTGGCTCTCGGCAACTAACGTGTGCCTGGACCCCCTGATCTACTTTTTCCTGTGCAAGGCTTTCAGGGAAAAGTTTATGGAGACTTGTGAGTTTAAGAGGTTTTTCCCATCCTTTGGCAAGAGTGCAGAGGCCTGCCAGTCCTCAGACACCTCGTTTTAACCCTGAAGTAGAAATGTAGCATCTCGCTTTTCTTCTTTACGCAAGAACTGGTTTCAGGGTGGTTACACAAGGGCTGAACGTGGGTTTCTGCATTTATAACCAGGGTTGCTGCAGAAACAGAGGACTACGACTGGTGGACTGTTGTAAATAACTGCTGTGATCTCGCAATAGTTGAGAGTGAGGGTGTCTGCAAGTATACACCATAGTATGAAACCACATCAGAAACTGCTGCCATCACCAACTGTTCTCCTCAGCTGTTTTTCAAGACCTGGACATAAGGACAATCAGCTAGCCATGGTTGTAAACAAACAGTAAAAACTCATCAGCTGGGCCTCTTGAAAAGGCACTGCAGATATGATATTAGTGGACAAATATCAAGCAAATATTGCATGTATATCAGTTGGGACAAGTTTAGAATTCTGGTAATCATTTGTGGTATGAATGGCACTAAACTACCTTTAAAATGTACAGTTTGTTCCTTATTTCTCTTATTGTTATTCTTCAAACTGCTGTAACCATTTCAAGTTGCATAAATTGCTTGTGGTACACTGATGCACTCTGGAGGCCAGAAGTAGAACTGCATCTACAGTAGACGCTCTGGATGGCTGATGCCCAACATGGTTTGGGATTTAACTGCTGAAACTCTCATGACTGGACTTAATTACTATGGTTTGACAGGTTTTTGAGTGTTTTTTTATTGAAAACCAACCAAACTGTGCTGGAACAGGGCTTCCAATTTGTGGGAGGGCAAAAGGGGAGTGCCATCTCCCTTGTAAGCAAAATGACTAAAGTACCCCCCTGTTAATCTGCCATCACATAGCATTTATGTAGGTTGGTGGTATGGGTGAAAGGGGCTGTTTTCTCCCACAAATCACCTACTGTGTACTCCCCCAGTCTACAATAACAAAACCCATCAACAAACAGGAGGAGAATGTGAGGGAGAGAGAGAATCAGGTCATTGATTTCGTGTGGCTGCAGTTTTTTTTCTGGAAACTAACAACCAACCAACAACAGTTTTTTTTTTTTTTTTTCCATTCAGTCTGTAGAGAATGGTGTTATGGCCTCCTGTTACTGTGTGTGTTGGGTGGGGGTGGGTGGGTGGTTGGGGGAGCCACATGAAGACAAAGATCTTACTGTAGAAGGGAAGTAAATGTATGTGGGTGTTGTGTTTATTTTGTCTTATTTAAAGTGTACCAGTCTCAAAGCTTTTTATTGTAGCTCTGTACAATGAATATGTAGATTAAAAATATGCTAACCAATATAAATATAACGCTAACTATCCACTGTGTTCCTTATTGTTGCATTAGCAAAAAAAATCTCATTTTGGATGGAACAACAATGTTTGAATTTTATGTGCTGATCACAAAACTGGTACAAACAAAAAATGTGACAGCGTGGGGCATCACACAAAGGAGAAGAGATTGGCAAGTGAATAACGCCTTTCAGTATGTTATATCAGAATAATATAGGCTCCCATAGGCCTTTCAGTATACCATATCAAAATAATATAGGCATAGACATTATTTTGACATGCATCAAACACTCTATACCTACTAATTCCTGAGGTCAGGTGTTTAAGCCAATTTTTGCTAAAAGATTAATAGAATGAAGGCCATACTAACTTTGCAGATAACCACTGGCAGCTCAGTGATTTAAACTTGGCAGGGTCAGAGAATGCCACCTTTGCCAATGATCAATAAAACTTTGGCCCTATTAGAGCTGCCCCAGCCAACCGTCTGCTGGGGTGTATAGCATGGTACCACTGGACTCTGGAGTAGTGGAAACGTGACTGGTGCTAACAGTAAAGTTTGGGGGAGGAGGAATAATGGGCTGGAGCTGTGTCTCGGGGTTTGCGCTTTGCCCAGTTAGCACCAGTGAAGGGTAATATTAACACTAGAGCATACATAGACATTTTATGCAATTTTTTGCAACAGCTTAGGGATGTCCACTTGGTGTTCCAGCATAAATCTGTTCTAGTGTTCAAGGTCTATATAGACGTGGTTTGGCATGAAGAAACTCTAGTGGCCTGAACAACATCCTGAATTCAAACAAAATTAACACCTTTGGGATGAAATGGACATTTGCGGTGGGACTTTCCAACATCAGTGCCTGATGTAACATGTTTTTCTTTCAATAAATGGGCACATTTTTGCTCAAATACAATTCAGGATGTTGCGGAAAGCTTCTCAGAAGATCGGAGATTGGTATATCTGGGAAGGGGGACAGGTTCTTAACTAATGACAAGGGTTTTGGGATTGGGATGTCCAATAAGCTAAGTATCCACATACTTTGGACACATAGCTTATACTTAATTCAAATTAGCCCATTGGGTATTCAGCATTAGAAATACACTATCTATATGACTGGAAAGTTTCCTGCTACATGATTCGTGCAAAGAAATATTTTGTAGCATTCTGTAGCATAGCATAGGGCCTGAAACCAAGCCGGGGCCAGGCAATCCTGCACAAAATTGCCTTTCCAGTTTAAATTCACATATACACATGCACACACTCACAAACAAGTTACATTTGTATTTGCAGCTGACCACAAACAACTGAGTCACGCTCTTAGCACATTTACTGACAAGTAAACATGGACCACAAACCATACACTGGCTCTCACTGCGCCTCTTTTTTTCATTTATTTGCTTATTTTTATCAGTCTTTCAATCTATCTATAACTCTCATTCACCCATGCTTGCTCTCTTTTTATATCCTTCTATCTATGTGCAACTAGTGCAAGCTTACACAACACCAGCTAGTTGGCCTGCAAGCAAAGCGAATGTTGAAGCAACGTAAAAGTACCCAAACCTTTGGTTTTAATTTCTTGAAAACTTTCCATTGAAGATGCTTCCACTCAAACATATTTTACTTCCATGTACTTGCTAATTTATTTTTGTGTGATGATGCTGACATTACCTATATTGCTTAGCTTTTTACTACAGTTTATCGGTTCCTCTCACAAATACATGGAAAACAACCTACCACTAGACAAAAGACCGTAAAACAAGTGAAATATGTAATAAGCCTTGCACTTTGGCCCTAATCTTGTCCTTTTGCCCTAGTTTTTGTTCTTGCCCACATTTCCCATGTGCTCCCCATATGCTTCCTGTTGTTATTCTTAGGCATCGCCCCCTAGCCCCACTTTACTGCTGTCTCTTGTTCGTGGTTCCACCCTTGCACAGATGTTCATTATGCAATGCGCTCATATAAACCCAAATGCATTTGTTAGGCTTTGTCTGGTCAGTACTGTGACCACTGCCCTGATTAAGTAGCTTGTGTCTTTGCCTTGTTTTCTAATTTGTCCATGTTTGTGTACCTTGTGTTTATTCCATGCTTCAGGCTTCACTTATCAATTGGGGACTTTGCCTCCATATCCAGCATCAATGTCTTAAATATCTACCCTATTTTTACACAGTTCTCCCTAAAATGTGCCCTGAATTTTTGAGTTTTTCATTCTTTTTCATGTACATGGCAAATACGTGATGGAACGGAGAGCAGTTCTCTGCAAAATGAAACATTTGCATGGGACCAGAGACAGTCCTAGGGTCTGTTGGGGCCCCAAGCAAAAATTCACTACCCGCCCCCCCAAATCAGATTTTTTTTACAGTAGTTAAAAGTGTCCGCTCTCGTTCGCCATCTAGTGGCTTGGGGGCCCCAAGCTGCTGCCTGTACAGCCTGCTGACAAGATGCACCTCTGCATGGGACCCAAATGGGACAATTTTCCGCATATCTGAATGCATGCCAAACATTTAAGTCATTCATTTATTTTCAGTAATCCCAGAGTCAACAGCCACAAGGCAGGGATGTTGTGACACACTAAAGAAAAACAAAACACCTAAAACTGAAATAAAACCCTTCAAACTACTTAAGGTTAAACCTCTCGATAGTCATGGGCTCAGTAGCTGAGGATATGAAACTGAAAATAATTGACTCAAGCAGAAGAAGATTATAAAGAATAACTTAACACTTCCTGCATGAAAGTATCGCTCTTCAAAATGTCATTTAGAAATTGAGATAAAAAAAGAACGATCCAAGTCAAGACAAGACCTGGAGCCCTGAGAAAAATAAACAGCTCATTAGGTGTGCAAAGAAAAAAACCCACATCACTAACAAGGAGCGACAGAAAAATCTGGCTGGCGGAGGAATGGCGATGCAAGGTGTTCTCTTGTCTACTTCTTCATCTTGGAAGGGTCATCAGAGGGCAACAACAATTGTGATTTCCACCAAGATGAATGTGGGAAGTAACATATGAACCAGAGGGAGGGTGGACCTATAATGTTTGTTAGAGAGTGGAAAGTTGTTGGAAAATCAAGAAAGCTGAAGTGAAGAAATTGAAGAAAAATAAACATTACAACAAGACAAAGATCCAAGGGTGGTCAACTTTCACTTCAAATGTTCACTTGCAACACATACAACTATATCCTATAGGCCCTTAAAATTATTTTTTTTTCTATTTATTCTATGTATTTCTATTCAATTTGAGACAGAAACCCTTTAGTGAAAGTTACATGTACCCCCACCCCTATTTTGGTACAAAAGTAGTTCACACCTTAGTTCATACATTCATTTGCTGCATAGATGTGTTTAATCTATTGAAATAATTCAGATTTAAATGTAAGTTTCTTCTGCAAAACTCTTTATGCCAGGTTCCGTCTCACTGTCCATGACCATTTGGAAAATACTGTTTCCTGTTGCCTGCTGGTCTTGTGTTGATGAGATAATGGGACAGTTCCTGAAGAGCTGCCTTGAGCTTGTGCAGCACAGCATCACTTTACACCTCATTCAGTCGGATGCAAATGAGTAAATAACGTTTGGCACAAGGCAGAACTGACTCTCTTCTTAAACAAAGGCCAGGAAGCTGGACAGGACGGGAATGTTCAGGCCTGCCACTGGCACTGCAGACTTATTGTGAAGGAAGGAAGTCTTTCAGAGGCCACCAGTAGTGAAAATGTGCCTGTGTGTTTGTGTGTGTGTGTGTGTGTGTGTGTGTCTGTGTATGTGTGCATTTGTTTTCAGGACAAAATGTCACAGCTATATAGGAAACCTGGTAATGACGTAAAGTGTATGTTAAATGTATGTTAAAAACACTGACATCTATTTTTTGTTAAGATTCAGTGTTATTTGAATTTTTACATCTTATACATACA
>JBBMFX010000037.1:24453702-24464844 GCA_037832545.1 Rhabdalestes septentrionalis | reverse complement strand
GAATCTGTTTACGCCCAGGAAAAAAATGTTCCATGTATTTTTCCAGAGAAAATGTGTATGTGTGTGTGTGTGTGTGTGTGTTTTTGCAATTGTATTCTATTCTGCCGTTTGCATTATTAATGTTAGAGGGGTGGTAATATGTGCAGTGTACAGTATGATAAATGTCACAGTTCTGACATGGTTGTATCATCCAACCATGCACCTACTATTCCAAACATTTGAGGTCTGTTGTTAGAAGTCTGAGGTCTACTGGTTGTCACTATAGCCAACTTGTCATCATGTTGCTTTCATGTTAATTCAAATAAAGACTGTTTGCACCTGTGTTGCCTGTGAAACCACCAAATGAGTTTCTGGGGCGCTGCCATGCACTACAGAGTGGGCAGCCACAGTGCATGCGAGACTATCTGGTGCATTACAGAAAAGGGATCCTAACAATACGATTCAACTGGAATTATGATACAACCCTGGAACCCTGAGTAAAACCTTTATCTTCCTGAGCCCTTCTGGAGAATTTATCAGACTGTAGCTGCAAAGTCTTCAGAATATATGGAGACAGCTGAGGTCTATGAAACCACTTTACTGTGAGCTCATGCATCTCCAGGGTAAATAAGCACTCTAACTCAGTTAATTTTACCCAGAGAGGTGCTGTGGCCTTTCTAAAAGTGATTACCAACAAGACCCTTGGTTTTCATTCGGTATGAATCTGCAATGTGTGTTTTTCCACAGTCGGACAGAAATAATTGTGGAATGATTTTAATTCAATATGAGTCTGTAGTGTGTATTTCATATTGTCTGACAATAATAATTTAGAATGTTTTTTATCCAGTATAAGTCTACGGTGTGTAATTTTTACAGTCTGACCAATAACTGTAGCTTGATTCTGATCCAAAATTAATCTGCAGTGTGTGTAGTTTTTAGAGTCTGACAGTAATAACTGTAAAGTGATTTTAATCCAGTATGAATTTACAGTGTGTAGTTTTTACTGTTGGGCTAATAACTGTGGTTGAATTTTGAACCTGTGCAAATCTGCAAAATGTACTATTTATGGCCTGTTGGTAATAATAATAGAGCGATCTTAACCCAGTTTGAATCTGCAGTGTGTAGTTTTACAGTCTGTCAGTAATAATTGTGGAGTGATTTAATCCAGTATGACTCTGCACTATGTAGTTTGTACAGTTTGAAAGCAGTAGCTGTCGAGTGGTTTTGATCCACGATGAATTCGCAGTGTGTAGTTTTTACGGACTGGCTAATAACTGTGGTTTCGTTTTGAAACAGTATGAATCTGCTATGTGAGTAGTTTTTACTGTCTAAGAGTAGGAATCAAAAGTCATGATGCCAAACTGCACTGTTAAATTAATGGACACTCTAATTCACACAATAATGTATGACATGTTCATGGCATGGTTATGTTCATTGTTACAAATCTGTGTTCAGAGTCAAAAACTGAAGTGTGGACTGTGTTGAATGTAGAACAAATTGTGTCCTTGTTTAAGTTATTTTGAGATTGAGAGTGTTAAAATACCCCTTCTATCTAATGATTCATGGTTTATACGTACATTGTAGGTTTTGTTGTTATTTGAAGGTGCTTTTATTGAAATTCTCCAGCTTTGTGTCGTGTGTTCCTTATTTGTGCTGAAAATGTGTCTTTACATATGCACGTGTTTGTGGTGCCTTAATGCCCCAGTTGTGCAAGAGGAAAATGTTTCATTGCAAAAGGCCATCAGCTTGTGAATCAGTAATGACCTCTTTACAAGAAGTTGCTATGAGAATTCTGAGTGCATGTGTGGGTACAGTGTAGGCACATGTCCTTTGGGGTGCCTTATATGGAGTCTTTACAGCCTCACTGTAATAACTGTGGCATCAATTTCATCCAGTATGAATCTTTAGCTTGTGTAGATTTTACAATCTGACAGTATTAGTTTCAGAGTGCTTTTATACAGTCTCACCGAAATGATTTTAATCAAGTATGAATCTGCACTGTTTGTAGTTTTTACAGTCTGACTGTAATCATTTTGGAAGTACTTTTAATGCAGTGTGTGTAGTTTTAACATGTTAACTGTGGAGAACATTTTAATCCAGTATGAATCTGCAGTGTATTCCATTCCTTTGTATTACTGAAGAGATCTCATGACTGTCTCCATGTTCTTCATCTGAAGCTGAGCACCAGGATGAATGTGAGTAGGCAGAATGGTTCCCTTCGGTGTGAGCTGGACACAAGGGTCACCTCCATCCTCTTCCCCTGCCTTTACGTCGGCCTCTTCCTGATCGCCATTGTGCTCAACAGCCTTGCTGCCTGGATCTTCTTCCAGATCCGCAGCAGCTCCACCTTCGTCGTGTACCTGAAGAACGTTGTGGTGGCCGACCTGCTGATGACTCTGACCATGCCTGTGAAGGTGTGTGATAAACATATTGGATTTACTGGACGCTAATTTGACCATCTGAATCATTTTAGAAAGGTCTAGTCAATTTCAAGTATTAATTCATTGGTCAGTTGTCAGATTACCTGAGTCTGTTCACTGACTAACCTTTTCTAAAATCTCATTTTAAAGGTTAGGTTTTGAGCAGATATTTCGATACCAAACGCTGAAATCAGAAAACACCTTCCCAACTTTCCAAGCAGGAATTCCCTATTGTTTGTTTGGTTTTTTCCAGTTAGCAGTTGAACATTTCAGCTTACAACTTGACAACCTGAATATCAATATAAATGGCGGAGGAACTTTGAGTGTTTTTAACATCACCCTAGATGTTTTAAACATCACTCTAGAAGTTCTAGAAACCAACATTTAGAAGTAGTATACATGCTACCAACTTTCAGACTAGAACATCCCTTAGGTTTGTTTGTTCTTTTCCGGTTGGTGGTTGCAAAATTCAACTTACAACATGTCTGCTGTTGTGATCAGTTTCAAGTGTGAGAACAAATGTGACTATAGAAGTTCTAGACACTCACTGAATGTTCTAGATTTGTTACTGACTAATACGTGTAGTCTAGCTAGGTGTCAGTTGCTAGGAATGGAAAACTATGGCATCATCTCTATACGAGTGGTCTTTAATGATCATGTCAAAGGCAAAAATGCAAACTTATGAGTTAGCTTTGTGCTAGCATACTATTAGATATACAGGATAGGCACTTGCAGAATTGAGCCTCATCAAATATGGACGTTTCCTTTGGCCCTCGCTCTATTCAAGGTTAATTCCCTTTCAATTGTGTGTGAGGTTTAAGGAGCATTCTGTGAAGTTGCAGTGTGTGAGGATCTGTGTTTGCTGGTTAAGGTTCTGACGGATGCAGGCGTGGGCTCGACCCCTCTTCGCGCCTTCTACTGCCGCTACTCGGCTGTGCTCTTCTACACCACCATGTACATCAGCATCCTGCTGCTGGGCCTCATCAGCCTGGACCGCTACCTGAAGATCGTGCGGCCCTTCGGGAGGTGCTCCCTGCAGCGGGTGCGTGTGGGCCAGGTCGTGTGTGCGGTGGTCTGGGTGGTCATGGTGTCCCTGGCGCTGCCCAACGTAATCCTGAGCAGCGAGGAACCACGGGTGTCCAGCAGCGGGAAGCTGAAGTGCAGCAGCATGAAGAGCAACCTGGGCCTGCGCTGGCATGAGGGCTTCAACTACCTGTGCCAGGTGGTCTTCTGGGGTACGCTGGGACTCATGGTCATCTGCTACAGCTTCATCAGCCGCAAGGTGTACGAGTCGTACCGTGCTGCGAAAGGCAGCACTGGCGCTGCCAGCAAACGCACCAAGGCCAAGGTAGAGTTTCTCACATTATTAGATAAGATAGATAAGAAAAAATTATACATGAACCAAGAGTGCACCAAGAGGATCAGGAGTAGATATACATTCATTTTAAAAGAACAGAACACTAGAATAGTGCAAATATATCAGATAAACGTACAAATTGACAATATAACTATGGCATCTATAATAAAATAACACTATTAGTGCAAGTAGTTAAGTTATCTCAAAATCCTTTCAAAATCCGAAAAGTTTACTCATCCTGGATTTGCTTTAAAGGGCCTATTTTTTAAATTATTTTTTTTTACATTTGTGTGGGCTGATGTGTCCAAAAACACCAATAATTCTACACCATCACTTAGAATTTATCATGCTTCTCCATCTGTATGTCCTGGTAGTCCGGTTGGAGCAAAGCTATAAACCATAGATGGACAAGAACCATATTTGTAAAGGAGATACATGGGTGTGACGTACCTTTTAGATGAACAAAGAACCTTCACATAATGCAAAGGTTCTTAAATTGTCGAGGAGCTCTTCCAAAGACCTTTCACATTATGTGAGGATCACGAAAGTTCTTCACATTCACATATCTCACTTACAAAAATGGGAGCTATGAAGGGCCTGTATCCTTTAAATGTAATTTTTTGTTGGTATGTTTTTTTATTGTTTTTATCACTTCTGCTCTTTGTGTGGGTTAAAATACCCAAATAGACATAATTCTGCCATTTTTAATACCCCTCAGAATTTTATGTGCTGTTTTTTTTCTGTGCCTTTAAGACTCACCTCTTTTTTGATTGGCTACTCTGTTTTGTGCCTTATGCTAAATTTAGTCCAGACAGAAACACCCCATATAACTTCAGCATAACTGGGTGGGGCTACATTGCTTTAGTATGAGTAAGGTGCTGGGAGCTGGGAGAGTAGGGGTCTGTTTTTAAGGGTTTTTTTCCCATATATTTACAGAATGGCTTTCCATAATTCAAGCCGGTCAAAAGATTTTACTTCTTTCTATGTAAAATTGATTGGTTTATTTGTTCTGCCATTTAGATTGAAAAAAATATTGCTCATTATTCCTCTCAGATAAGATCAAATTGATAAAAGGATGTAAAAGTATCAGTAGCTGTGGGGGAAGCTACCTCACACGATCAATGCATTAAGCTGCATTTCTTTGTTAAGGAATGACGTGCTATTAAGCAGAAGCATTTAGTTCTGAGAAAAGAGGCCATGGCTTGTTCACAATAAGGCTCTGATCTGCATTTTGATTGGAACAGTTTTTGACCATCTCTAAATGATACTTGAGACGGTATGATAGCAGCTATAGCTCGAGTTAGAATGCAGGAACTGAAACATCCATAGGTTCTCTTCTAAACTAATTGGTTCCCTCTAGTTAAGCTATTGGACCAGGATTTAGGACTACTATTTTAACGAGAACAGTCTTGCTCTCATTTCATTAGTCCCTGGAGGGCTGGAGTCCCTCAATCAAGTAGACCATTATCATGTATATCCATAATTATGAATTTCCTTGTGCATAAATTAGAAAATTCATCATTTTAGAGAGTCGAATGGTTTTATCATTTATATCTTTTTTAGATAAATTAGGAAGTCTTGTTTAGGGATTCAAAATGGATCTTCTGAGGCATTATGCACAGAACTCTTACTTTCACCCTCATTTGTCAGTGTGTATGAGGCCAACAACAAGGATTTATTCTTATTTACTTCTTGTTTAGCTATATTTGACATTAAAATGTGTATAAAATGTGAAATCATGACCACACATTACCTGTATAATTGAATGATTTCATTAATTATTATTGTTGCATTGTCACATTCATAAATGAGAGAATTCATGTTGCTCTACAGACTATAAGCTCAGGCTTTCTCTTCTCCTCAGGTGTTTGTGGTGGTCGGGGTCTTTTTCGTGTGCTTCGCACCATTCCACTTGGCCAGAGTGCCCTACACCCTCAGTCAGACTCGGGGCTCATCCGCCCTCTGTTGGCCTCAGAACCAGCTCTACTTTGCCAAGGAGAGCACGCTCTGGCTGTCGGCCACCAACATTTGCCTGGACCCTCTCATCTATGTCTTCCTGTGCCGCGTCTTCCGGAGGAAGCTTACTGCCACTCTCACCCGCAGGCCCCTGCCTAATGGAGGGCTGGAGTCGCCCACAGAGACTTCCACCAAGCTGGAGATGTCTCACGTGGGCAATTTGAACAAATCTCACGAGCTCAGCCACCATTAGCATCACTTTCAACTTGAAGGATAAAAACTGCCTTAGACTGATCAGTCTCATCCAACGGTGTGGTTACTGAAGCCTTCAGTACACTCATGGAAAAGAGAGGGATTATGCCAAATCACACCTGGCCTTCAGATCTCAGCATGGAAAGTGTTTTATAGATTTTTTTTTTTTTTACCGTGTACAGCCAAACTTTGAATCGCTCAGGTGCCTATAAATAGCAGCACTGGTTGTTTCTGTAAGGATTAATTCTGAAATGTAATAGGGCCTACAACGGAGCCCTGAGGAACCCCAGAGGTGCTGTGTGCCAGATGGGGAATATAAGGATCTACTGATACATGTCAAACCACTGTAAATTTGTTCAGATTTTATTTAGGTTCTGTTTTCCTGCAAAGACTTCACAATAGTCTAAATAGTCTAAAATGTCTAAATATCTAAACCAACTAATAAAAGTAAAGTCAGCATAATTTTATCTAGGGAACGATGGCACAGTGTTAACCCTCTGTATATTTATTAAGTTGCATGTTTTTGTTGACAAATGCTTCCCCAACAGTTAGTTGACAAATTTCTGCTTGTATAATAACCTTGCACATTCCAAAGGATAGGAGAATGAAGGAGCTCATGCAAATTGTACCAAATTTGTCTAGTAAATGTATGTTTGGTGATAATGAGTACTGTAGTTAAATGGGGTCATTTGTGAATCAAACACAGGTAATAACAGGTGCTTAAACTCACATATGCAACCACAATCAAGCCATCTGTGAGTTCGTATTTTTGTCTTTCTTTTGTAATTCTTTAGTAATGTGCTTAGAATCTGAATTGTTTTAGGATTAATCAGAAAAAAGTTTGAAACCGAAAGACATTTAAGAAAAATAGAGGTTTTATGGTGCACTGTCATAAGACCAGTTCCATCTCTAATAGATAGTTCTTTGAGAAGCCATTCTAGTAATTTATACTTGCAAAGTTTTTAAACCAATAAACATTCTATACTGATAAATAATGTCTGAGAATGTACACTTTTAAACAAAATTAGGTGGTTATTTGACTGATGCCATCATTTCAAGAATCGTTTTAAGGTCCTAATGCCTTTGTAAATTACATTTGTGATTGTGAACACTTTAAAAGCAAAAGAACCTTCGTGGAATGTTGCAAATTGTTGTTAATCATTGCAAGGTCCTTTCCACTCACACAGCTAATTTACAAAAATGCTCTTTAAAGGAAGGTTCTTTCTCTCTAGGTTTCATTCTTAGGACTTTCGCCAACAAGCAAACAGCATTTTAGATCTCTGAAAATTGACTTTTTGGAGAATTCCTTCCAGCATGAAGATTTTTAGATATTTTGTTTTTGGAAGTCTGGATGGGAAAACAGTTTTTGGACTTTAATGTCAGAGGGTGCACTGTTATTTCCTTAGTTTACACGAGGCATTTTGTGCAGCGCCAACACTCTGCTGATTTGAACCTGCTATCAGAACCTTTTGCATATTAATAGCAACATCCAGTTCCTCTCTCAGAGTCCTGAGGAACAGAGGGGTCAGAATGAGCTACAGAGGTCACAGTTACTCCCTCACAACTTGGGCTGCATCCCAGAAGTTGAATGAAGCTCCCTTTCTGATCTGTGTGCCCTTATTTCACCTGATGAGTAGAAGCACTGGACTACCAGATCAGTTATTATCAGCAAAAGTGGACAAAATGGAATGGGTTTTGAATGAAATGCTTGTTAGCCTACACTAATAAATAAATTTTTTCAGGTTCCCGATAAGCATCTTCTGGAGTGCATTTGACAACATGTTTTTGTGTTTTCATGCAGGTGAAGATTTTTTTAAACTGTGCTTGTGTGGACAGGTTTTTTTTTTTTTTTAAGAATGCGAGTGGGCACTAGGTCACTGGAGCTAGGTCTTAAAAATGAAGATGCCAGAAAAGCCTCTTTGTGATGTGATAAAGAAGAACCATTTTGGCTCCCTGAAGCAGTGGTTTACAAACCAACCATCAGGGAACTCCAGCTAATCCACATAGCAGCAGTGCTTCTTCTAAACTGGCTTCAGAACTCATGTAGTCAAGAAGAGCAGCACAAACCCTGTCAGCAGTTCAGCAGACTTTTTCCTTTCTACTTGTTTTTTTCTGGCTATGTTGTTCTCTCACTTCTCAAAAGTATAAAAATAATACACCACATATCTAATTTTCATGTTTGAGGAACAGATGCCAGCATTGGATTGCTTTTTCTGATACTGTGGATTGTGTAGGTCAGACAGGGTTTCCGTCATTAAAAAGTTGGGAAAAATGTCTGAATGGGCAACTCCAGACACAGCGTGATGGACGCAAACTTTCCATTCACATATGATGAGGACAGCATTGTTTCCTTCAGCCATGTGAAGACTGATTCTCAGAAAAGGAAAATAAGAGTGAAAGTGCATGAACATCCCTGAAATATCATACCGTTCTGCCTTCTTCACAAACTATTGCTGGCCAGACATGCCAACACTCTTCACTGTTGTATTTTAGGACATAATATTAAGGTTAAAATTAGTCTTTTAAAATTACGGTTATTAAAATTAAGGTTATTTTATTGTCATTCAGGAGCTGTGTACATGTCTGTTGTGTGATGATGAGATGTTTTTCCAAAATGTGGCAACATTCAACAGCGTGCAGAAACAAAACATATAACACAATGAATAGACACCACAAAATTGAACATTGAACGGTAACATAAAGTAAGAGTATAAACCTCCAAAAAATGACTGGGATTGCCCAATAAGTATAATATTGTCCAATACAATAAATGGACATAAACTAAAGTGGCCCCGTATGAACACACTACAGCACACAGTGTGGACAGTGTGTAATTTATTCATATTTAACCCATTCACCAAGAAAAGCAGGGGGCAGTGCCTGGAGAGCAGTGTGTGGGGATAGTACTTTACTCAAGAGTACTTCAGAGGTGCCACTAGCAGTCCTGGGACTTGAACCCTTATCCTTCCAATTGCAGGGGCAGCTCCCTAACCACCAGACCACCAGCTGAGCTAGCAATGGATTATGTCAGTTTCTTCACATGCCAGCCAGTATCTAACTAACAAAAACATTGACGCCTGCAGGAAAAAGAATCCTCATGTTTGCCCAGTCATGCTGTTTTCATTTCCTCTCTACTAATCTTGCCCCAGCTGCTTTTCTTCCTTCTGGCCACCGTTTCATTCCTGACTCGAGACTTTTTTTGTTTGTGTGTGTGTCTTGTAATTCTGTCAGTTCTGCGTCTAATGTGCAGACAAAATGCCGGGAACCACTTGACCAATTAGGAACTGCTGTCCCGAAAGCAGAAGACATTTGCAACATTGTTAACACGGCAGGATGCATTTGTGTGCCTGCTTATAAGATATCCCACAAGAGTAAGAAATAACCAGAGAATGTCTCAGCCTGGGAGCACTTTTAGTGGTCACTTTGTAAATCCAGTCTTTTTTTCACTGAATAGTTTTAGTCACTTCTTTGCTGGACATCTTATAGCTGAATGTCTACACTCTGTACAGCAGTTCTTATTAAGGATAATGAAAATGGTATCAATCATTAGGCAAAATAGAATTTTGCGTTCTGAAGCTATGTGGCTACAAAAACCGTACTGTGTAAAAGTCTTAGGCACCTATGAAAGTTGTTTGAATCTGTTTCTATCAGCAGTTGGTTTATTTCTTCCAGCAAAAATACAAGTGAATAATAGAATTAAGTCAAAAGAACAAGAAAGCAGTAAAAAAAAAGATCCAAATTTCCTTTTTTCTTAAATGGAGTTCATATTTTGTGAGCTGGTGAGAAGAACACAGGTTTGGTTTCAGATTTCAGCTCCAGTCTCCAGTCATTGTGTTGATTTATTACATTTCATAAGCAGCACCACCTGATTTAATCTAATGAAGTAAACCAGTCAAACCAGGGATTTGATTGTAGCTAAAATGAAGATTGGACTTTCATGGGCAAGGAGGTCTGGAAATGGCTTTGCCACACATAAAACCCACTCTCTACTGTAATAATGTTAATGGCATTTCTTTTACTTTTAATGTTTTAACACTAACTCAACACTACTGTCAAGTAGTAGACAGGTATATAAGCATCATTTTCCTAGGTGCCTAAGACTTTTGCACAGAATAATATTTTATAAGTAAATGTTTCAAAGATTTCTTAAGAAAAGGAAAATTATCATCTAAAAAAGATACCATAGGGCTGAATTGCTTCTCATTTTCTACATTTGCTGTTTTTTCCAAACAGTAGCCCTAATGCTCAGAAATCAAAGATTATCAGGAAAATCTGATTTCAGCAAATATAAATGGCGTAAAACAGTCTAAAACCAGTGTTTTTTCTTCTACACACTCGCTGTTTGCTGCTTATTTACTTGGCGCGCCTCGGCCACTCGGCCCCTCTCCGGACCCCTCTCTGCGGGTTTTCCCCACCCACTTGTGGGCACAGACTATCCTGAAAGTCTCCCAGGTTTAAAGATCTTGTGTTTGTAAAACCTAAATGTTTGTTGAGCATTAATGGATGATACCATTTTTAAAAAGCCCAGTACCAGTTATTACTATAACATATTTTTAAATTAATATAACTATGTGACACTGGAACACCAAACAAAGCTGAGCATGATGTGGCTTCAACCCAAACTGGGGGAACTTCCATATGAGGAGCTGTTTTGCTGTATAACCATAGTTTCCCTTTGTGACAATTCCAGATCTGACATGTTATTAGAAGCGTTAATAGAAGAAAACCATAAAAACCTAATTGGTTAGAATGATTCACAAGGATGTCCTGGACTCGATTACCCCCCACAGTCATTTCTGTGTGGAGTTCTCGTGTTCTCTGAATGTCAACGTGGATTTCCTCCCACAGTCTAAAGTCATGTTAGCTAGGATTGCTTGTCCAGCCCATGACCTGGACCAAGACACTGGAAAAAAACAATTATAGTTAGTCCCCAGTAGCAGCTGCCCAAGTGTGTGCGTGTATGTGTGTGTACACTGGTGTTATGATTTGTTGAATGGGCTGCTAGTGTCTGTGTGACAATTAAATGTAAAAGTAAAGTAAAGTGGCCCTATACAGTCACACATAAACACAACACCTCACACAGCATGAACTTCTTTTTGGGAGTTTAACCCATTCACCAAGAGAAGCAGTGGGCTGCCGACAACAAGGACTACCCAGGAGCAGTGTATGGGGACGGTA